>PVLD010013337.1:0-56433 GCA_004027595.1 Dinomys branickii | reverse complement strand
GCATATCGTTGGATTGTGTTCCTTAATCCAGTTTTCCAATCTTTTCCTTTTGACCTTTGAGTTGAGGCCATTTACATTAATGGTTATCATGGTTATATGTTGGCTTATTCTAGTCATGTTATTTATTTGAAGTTTTCCTTCTTTTGCTGACTGTTTAATTATTTAGGGAGTTATTTCTGTAGCTGTTCCTGGGATTGTTTTGGTTTTGATGGAGAGGGTTCACCATAAGAATTCCAATTAGAGACACAAGTAACGGGCAGAGGTGAAGAGAGCTAGCTCTATACTTACTTAAACTTCTACTTCATGAAAGAAGGGAATTTTTAACGTCTTGAAGAAAAAAGTTTATTCCTTCATGTGGAGTGATTTCAGTTTCCCTAACATTTCCTCCTATCCCTGTTGGTCAGTGAAATCTGCGTCAGAGGCCAGCTCTGGTTTAGGAACAGCAGCTGAAAACCACCCCTGAACTCAGAAGACCTGAGACACAGACCTAACCAGGACAGCCCCCTGAGGCATGGCAGCAGCGTTCTGGCTGTATACAAACAGAGTCCATATTGAGCTATCCCATCAAGAACTGAATCCCTACATCCTAGAATCCTGTTATCATGTAAGAATGCTGGACATAGGAGGAGGGAACATAGACAAATACTTAGCTTGTATGAAATTGTGTGAGCGCCTCTTAGGGTATGTGTGTTGGAGACATTTGGAGAAGAAGAGAAAGACTGCATTTCAGCACTTACAGCCACTGTGCTAGTGTATCAAGACCCTCGGCTGTCTGTATCTGCTTCATAAAGGCTCAGCTAGGAATAAAGGTGAGAGTCAGGATTTTAGACTCACGTTAGTGCTTTGATTTTACCCTTGATTCTTGCTTGCTTTCCAGTTCCTTCTGTTTGAAAAGGCTCATGCAAAGATGAAGGCTCACCAAGAACAAATTACCTCAATTGGATTCCAAAGAGAAGTGCTCAGCCAACTCATACAACTGTTTAATATCAGCACTGCAGGGAGCTCAGAGATGATAGTCATTTAATAAATCCCAAAATAGGTACAAAGAAATAAATTTTTATCCAAGATTTCATGGCTGGTTTATGGCAAGGCCAGCCATGGAGCTTAAGTCAGAACAATTTTTGTGCTAAGCATAAATCAGTCTGACTAACTGCGATTGCGACCACACTGGCCAAGTGTCCATATTAATGTGTTGAAATTTGCAAAAAGCTAAGGTTAGTGTAAGGATTAACCACATGCAACTTCTCTTTGTTGATTAAGTCCTCTCTCAATACACAAAATAGAAATTTATGTTTATAACAATGTGATGGATGCAGGTTTTTGATTTTCCATACACAGTGAAATCCACATTTAATTTGTATATTTTTCTTAAAGTATGCAATATTTTGTTTCATTTGGAAGAACCTCCTACACATTAATCTCCCACACCTTAAAAAGTCTCAAATTATCATTTTTATTAGTATGAAGAAAATGGAAAGTATATCCACCATCCAAACACATACCCATTTTCTTTTGTGTTTTAAAATGAATAGCAGAGTTTATTATGTAATATACTTAGTGTATTTATCAGAATTATCTCAGAAGACCTAGCACACACATGAATAATATTTTGTGTCTGTGGGTAAAAGTTCCACTGTTTATATGTAAAGAAAACGAGTCCCTAGTGAGAAACAGAGATGCCCAAAGAAAAAATGCTCAGAATGGTGTGAAACCAGTGTTCATCTTAGACGAACTCACCACTCCACCCACTGCTAAGTCTGTGGCAGACATTCTCTCATTTCCTGCATCTCATCCTTTTTCATTTCAGTTAGCAAACAGCCAGAGAAACACGCAACTTCATACAATTCTCATTCTATTCCATTTCCCCCCTACTGTGACCTTCTGTGGTTGAAATACATACTCTATTTATCATGGAAGGAACAGAGAAAAATGTCCCTGTCTCCCAAACAACTTTGGGTGCAAAGAGATGGAATACAGCCCAAAATTCTGTTTTCCAGGCTCCAGGGCTAATACCAGTCTTTTAGAAGGAGAAGTCATTACCAAAGACACAAAGAACAGTGTAGGGAGAAACCAAAAGCGTGTGGACCTGTAGTGTATTTGATGTCATCAGGGCTTTTTCTCAGTCTGCAACAATTGGGAGAACACTTAGAGACAAGTGGCTGCTAAAAATAGCATTTTAGAGCATTCAGTCGTTCAAAACTACAATCTCTAGAATGCTCTAGAATTGAGAATCAGTATGCATATTATGTATGAATTCAAAGTCCTAGGGTGATAACTATACTATTAAACACAATCTTGTTTCCAACTTTTAGTTTCTGGGACAAACTTTTGCAATGTGCCTGCTATACTATATAACATTTTTGCATCTAAAGTATGACATTATGAGGGGGTCTTCCAAATTCCACACTCTGTTATTAAGATTAGAAATACGTATACAATACTATTAAATTTATAGAAAGTTTTAAATGTATGCATAAGCCTATTTTTGTATGCAGCATATATTATAGCTAAAGCACACTATTTATTATTTGAACAAGAACTGTTCTAAATGCTTTACTTATGTCAACTGATGTAATCCTCATGAACATCTTATGAAGTATGTTTTACTATTAGTTCTATTTTACAAGAGGAAACGGACACATAAGGATATTTTATAACCTGCACAGAGTTCCAAAAGTGGTAAGTGGTAGGTGGGAGATGGGAATCCAGAGTCTGGCTTTGGAGTTCAGGATGGGAAACACTATGCTCACCAAACACATTAGAACATATTTATGGGAAAGAGAAAAGGATCATCAGAGCAGGGACAGAGGGGAAATAAAATAAAGGCCTTACTAAGAATGGCTGGGGACCATGAAAAGAGGAAGGTAACTAACATAGTTACTAACTTGATTTTTGCATTTAAAATACCCAAATGACTAATCTCTCCAACAAATAAATCTATCATTTGTTTTCTCACAAGAGGGAGGTAGTGCTTTTATTACCTTTTGTCTGCCCATCTAACTTTTTCCAACTGTTCTGCAGCCTTCTGAGACCATAGTTTTATCTTCCTTTTACTGCAAATATAATTTTATACCAAACTGCAGAAAGGAAGTTTAAGTAAGCAGCTTGGCCTTCTCCCTGCCACCAGCACCATACAATGATCAGTGTCTAGTTTTCTGCATTCTATTCCTCAGGTATACTGCGTCTACCTCGTCTTTCCTGTAATAACACCCCAGTTGCCTCAGATGTGAGCTCCTGCTCCCATCACTGGGGGAAACAGTCCTTCAACTCAGCAGTCTCAAACTTAGTGTGTATCATCACTACTCGGAGCGCTTGCAGAAACACAGACTGCTGGACCTCAGCCCCAACAGATGGGCACTTGAGACTGAGAACTGGCATTTCTGACCCATTGCTGGGCCATGCTGCCAGCACTGATCCAGATACTGTAATTTGGGAGCCATTGCTCTACTCTAAGGGTCTGGACTAGAATTCTTTGCTATAGCACATGCCTGGGGGAAGATTGCTAGGTCTTAGGGTAAACATGTATTTAATAATATTAAGTTGCCCTCCAAAATGCTGGAGTAATTCTGTACTCCCATTGCTGATACAGGGAAGCTCCCTATAACCTAAGAGAGTATTATATTGTCTGTCTAATTTTGGCCAATCTGTGGTTGTAACATAATTATAGAAGCTTTGGGCTGGGGATACAGTTCAGTGAAACAAGCGCCTGTCTGGAAAGCTCAAGGTCCTGAGTTCGATCCCTGGTACCACAGAAAAACAAATTCTATAAGCTTCCCTCTGGTAAGTAGCTAGGTAGAACATCCTTTAATATATGTTTTTAATTATTTGGTCTTCCTCCTCTGTGAATTTCCTTTTTGTATGTTTTGCCTGTGTTTATTTCATGTTCACCTACTTTTTTCACTTTTTAAAGATTATTTTTTTAAGTTTAGATGTTCAGCAGTAGTTGATTGCAATATTTTCTCCAGGTTTTTAAAATTAATTTTGTTTGTACATTTCAGGTGTATATAATGATAGCATTCATCATAGGAAATTTGTATCCGTACATTATTTGTTTTGATTCTTTTTTCCCATCTCCCCTTTTTAATCCTCTTCCCCTACTTATTTACAAGAGCTTTGTTTCCATTTTTAATGTCTCCATTTTTATTTCTCTTTGTATTTGATATTACATGAAATTTCTTCATTTTAATCTATTCAACACATTTGTTTTTAATCTCTGTTTTGAGTGTGTGCATGAGTTTTTATATATTCATATGGTTTATTCTTTTAAATTTGTTTTCTTTTCAAATCTATATAGATTTATGTCTTTATTTTTTTTTTATTTTAAAAGTAAAAGCACAAAAACATATTAACAAACAGACACAAAGTAGCATAAGAAATAGTACAATCAAAACTGATTTACAGACAATGTGACATGAACTCAACAATGGTTGTTGCTTTACCTATTGATATCTTCGAAGTGTATATTCATGAACACAGATACAGACATGCGAAATTGGTCAAACAATTAATCATCTCAACAACAGAAAAAAAAAAAAAAGAAACCAGAAAGCCTTAACAAAGAGGCACAAAGTAGTACAATAACAGTAAGATCAGAATTGAATTATAGACAAAGGATCAGAAAACCAACAGTAGTCGCTGCTTTGCAAATTGATATCTTCAAAGTGTGTGCTCAGGATAACACATACAGACATACAAGATTGATCGAATAACCTGTCATCAACTATTCCTTAGCATTAAGTGATATAATACAATAGTAGAACCATGTTAGCCCTCCTGCACATGTGTATCTACATATATACATACATACATTTTTGCCTCTTTCTTTTCTCCTTCGATTTATGTCTTTAATCTGGATTTAGTTTTGGTCTTTTAGTATATACTTTAGGGGTCCAGATTTATTTCTCCCATGTAACAACCCATAATCGATTCTCTTTCCAGGTAGTTCGTGGGGCCATCTCAGTCATATAGTCAATTCTGTATAAACACGGGTCTATTTTTCAGGTCATGGTGAATGGATTTGTCCATTCTGATATCATGTGATCATTTTTAGTAGTGTTACACACTTTGTATTATGCCATATTGGGTAAGTGTATTTAAATCTTCTATTTGGACTTTTAATCTTTATTGCATTGAATTTTAGATTAATTTGGGGAAAGTAAAATCTTTAAAAATTAAGCTGACTGGTACATTTTAGGCATACACAATGGTCACATTCATTGTAGGAAACTTGTACCTGTAAATGATATAACTTGATGCGTTTTTCCCATCCCCCTAATCTCCTTTCAAATCCTCTTCCCCTCCTTTCCTGTCCTTACATGTTTTATTTATTTTTCCTACTTCATTGCATTGTCTAAGGTAGACAGTCCATGTTGGATTTTACTTTCACGTAGTATCTACATATTATTTCTTGCTTATACTTTAAAGACAAAAAGTATAAAATGTCTCTATTTACCCGATATATGTTGTGGGGCTTTGACATGTAGCCTTTTTTCATGTTAAGGAACTCTTATTTTTAGTTATCTGAGAACTTCTAAAACTCTTAAACAGATAGTGAGCTATAAGAAAAAGAGAACATTTTCTCCTTGACAGTGTTAACCACACGACTTTCCCCCTTTAGTTCATTAATGTATTAAACTGCACTGATAAGCTTTAAACACTGTTTGTTACACAAAAATCTGTTTGCCTCGGTGCTGCTTGGCTCCCCTCTGCATTAGGTTACTGGTCACCTTATAACTTCCTCAATAATTATGTACCTGCTACACTATTGAAATAAGTTGAATAGCACATATTTAAGATTTATTAATTATATTCACATATAGGATGAGCCTAAAATTTTCTGAATCATTATTTTCTTTTTGCTTTTCTTGTCCTGCATGTTAGAGATCTCAGTATAATTCCCCATAAAAGGAATTAGATGGTTGTATTTTTTCATTGTGACATTTTGTCTTTTATTTTTTAATTTTTTTATTTTTATTTTTTTTTGGCGGTACTGGGGATCGAACTCAGGACCCTGTGCTTGCTAGGCAGGCACTCATTCCACTGAGCTATATCCCCAGCCCCTATTTTTAAAGTTTTATATATCTTTTACATTTTATTCTGCTTTTCTATTCTTTATTGATTGGAATACTTATCTCCCTTTTTCTAATTTTCTTTTTTTTTTTATGGTCTTTTTGAAAAAGGTGTTAGTTTTCCCACACCCTCCCTTGGCCTTTCCCCCATCCTCACCATGATATGATAAATTGGAATCCCCTAAAATTCTAACTCTAGGTTGGTTTTGCTGTAGCATACTTTTTGTTTTTTCCATGAACATCATGAATTCGGTTTCACTTGTAAGAAATCGCATTTGACTTGTGTCCTTTTGTAAATTATGTGCTTTTTTCCTTTCAATCCCTTTAGATTTTTCTGTCACTTGCATCCTCAATTTTCAATTTTATAGATTTAAATAGGAGTCTTTTTCTCATGTATTCTGTTAGTCATTTTGACCTTCATTAAGTCTTTCACTGGCTCTAATCCAGGGAAATTCTTAGTCACTAGAACTTTCAAATATTCCCATGCATTTCTGTATTTTATTTCCCTCCTTTGAGGCTCGTTTTATAAAGAATAAGATTTCTAACCTCACCTTCATTATCTCAATGGATCATTTATTCACTGAATCCTTTATTTATGTCGTTACAGTTACCATATAGAGTAACACTAGCTGGCACTTGATGTGACCCATGGTTTTCATTTATGTGATGAGACCTACAGTCAGGGCTACCCAATCTCCTTGTATCTGCTAGCTTCTTTTCAAGCCCTTGTTGGCGTGGGGACCACTGTGCTATTGACCCACCGGCCTCCAGCTGGTTCTGAGCAGCTGCTATTTTCTGCTTTCAAGAGGTAACATGAATGCAAAAAATCTGTTTGCCTCGGTGCTGCTTGGCTCCCTCTGCTTTAGGTTACTGGTCACCTTATAACTTCCTCAAAAGTTGCTCATAGCTTTACCCCTGTGGTAAAGTCACTTCATCTGCCTCTAACGTCTGTTATATTCCCAAGGTTAAGGACTAGAAAGAAAGCAGTAGATCCCATTCGTATGCAACCTTATTAGGAAAATAAATTAACAGTGATTGCATAAACTATTTTTTAGGACCGTGAAGGCAGAATGCATTTTATGGGAAACCACCTTCTCACTTTAGGATGTAGAATCATATTGAAATGCAAAAAAGCAGTAAGAAACTGGTCTCACAGGAGAATAAGATGGAGCCTTATAAGCAATGAATAGTGGAGAAAGAAGCAGAGAGGTCTCCCCCACATTATACCCTGAAAATTGGTAGCCTGCTTCTTTGGTCTTATTACTGCCAAGAGCTGAGTACAAAGACGCTACACTCAAACCCATCCATCCTCCCTTTCATTTTAAGGTCTAAATGAAATCTTGCATGTATTTACCTTTTTGCCTTCTTTATTTGCTCATTCCTCAGAATCCACCTACCGACACCAAGCAACCATCGATGATGAAGTTGTTTCCATGGAGATACTAGATACTGCTGGGCAGGTGAATAGAAATTTAGTTAAAATATTTTCCACATCAAGTAAAAATATAGCGACATAATATAAGCAAAATGAAGCCACTTTCCTCAACTAAATTAATATGCCTAGAAACTTGCTTCTTCTGTTATCTGCCTATTTTATAGATTGCTGCATTTCTAACAGCCTGTGTCATGCATTTTCATGTAAACTGTTCCATACTTAAGAGGATTTTGAAAATGCTTTAATACTGTCGCATCATCTAGGTTAGGACAACCCTCCTATACTTTGTGGCATAGAAACATACTCATAGATTTTCATAGAAAAAGATGTTTTGAAGTGTTCAGATAAATTTAGATAAATACTAGTTGAAAAAAGTCTCAGAGCTTATGAGTGAAGTGACTCATAAAGACAGAGATTCAGTATATATTGTAGTCCAAAATTCTCTGACCACGTAAGTTTATTAGTTTCAGAGTTCTGTCCTTTATTTTGGAAATCTCTCCTGTAGTATTATTTTATAAATCCACTTTGAGGTTAGTCAGATCTGAGATTACAGAAGGATTCAAAGATCGGTTTAGTTTCCCAATCTAGGAATGACCACCAGAATAACAGGTAATCTGAAGGTTTCCATGCTGTTTCATCAATGACCTGTGACCCAAAGAAACACAAATTCAATTGTTTAACCCAAGAAATGTTCTTGAAATGAATTGTGTGAGAGCTGCACCCCCCCCCCCGGGTGGGGGTAGCCTGTTTACAGTGTAAGGAAAGGCTGCTTTGCTGCCATTCCTCCTTTTTGCTTTGGTTGTTTTGCTGTGTTCTGCCATCATAAATGCTTGCCCTCTGCCATGTGCCACTCAGTCTTGGAGCCAGCCAAGTATGGACTGAAACCTCCACAAACTGTAAGCTAAATAAACCTTTCCTTCCTTCATTTTGGGCATTGGGTGTTTTGTCTCAGCAACAAAAGTAGCCAAGACAATAACCTATTTGAGTTACTGAACTAGAAAAAAAAAAAAAAAGCCTCTATTTTTCTTTTTCTTTTTTTTTGGTACTGGGAATGGAACTCAGGACCTTGTGCTTGCCAGAAAGGTACTTGTACTGCCAGGCTATATTCCCAGCCCTCAAAGCCTCTATCTTAAAGTTGGACTCTGTACCACTTGTCATTTTTTTCTGTGCCTGTGGGCTAATTGTCAATAACCCAAACAGACAGAAGCAAATAAAGAGAAAAAAATATTGCTAAATTTTTGCCTTAATGATGGATTACATTGAGTTTCAATACCCAAAGTGTTGGTTAAACACTACTTAGCTGGTACTAATTTATGAATTCCTTAATTGTGATAAAAAGTCTCAGAGTTGATATTCTCAACCAAGTCTATAATTTATTTATAGTTCTTAATGATAGATTTAATGATATGGCAAGAAAATATTTAAAGCCTATGATTGGAAATTTTTCAGTTCTCTGCAATATTTCCCTGGGAGTAAGTAATACTTCCATTTCAAGGTGATTGGAAACAGTAAACTGGTATGGGTGGAAAACCAAGGCATTTAATAAAATTGGATACAAAAGATAGTAATCAAGGATTGTTATCCACGTTTGCAGCATCTATACATTGTGGTTTCCTCCAGGGCTGCTAATGATGGGTTTTCTTTGCCCACAGGAAGACACCATTCAGAGGGAAGGCCACATGCGGTGGGGTGAAGGCTTTGTGCTAGTCTACGACATTACTGACCGCGGAAGTTTTGAGGAAGTGCTGCCGCTGAAGAACATCCTAGACGAGATCAAAAAGCCCAAGAACGTGACTCTCATCTTGGTCGGAAACAAAGCTGACTTGGACCACTCCAGACAAGTGAGTACAGAAGAAGGGGAGAAGCTGGCCACGGAACTGGCGTGTGCTTTCTATGAGTGCTCTGCCTGCACGGGCGAAGGGAACATCACAGAGATCTTCTACGAGTTGTGCCGAGAGGTGCGTCGCAGGAGAATGGTGCAGGGCAAGACCAGGAGGCGCAGCTCCACCACGCATGTCAAGCAGGCCATCAACAAGATGCTCACCAAGATCAGCAGTTAGGCACCTCTGGTCTTGCACAGGCTCTCCGAGATGAGTTGGATCATCGGAAACACTCTCTTGCTCTTTTTCTTTCCAAAAAGTGAAAGAAAAAAAGTGTTCACTCCTTGTGTTGACTCTGAGACATGTCTGGGCTTCCCATCTTCCCAGCCTCCTACGCACTTGCTGGGAAGTTTTAGAGCGCTGTACGCAATTCCAGTGCTGACCATTTCTCCCTTCCTGCTTGCATAGGATCCACTCTGATGTAGTTTGAAGATGTAACCGCCAGAGATTCTGATATGGCAGGGTTTGCATTAAGTTATTTTTAGGAGTCTCCACCTTGGTCCAATAAGTTGAAGTCTTTTCAAAGGCATTTTAAAATTCAATTTCTTGTCAAAGACTACAGACGGTGATCATACATGTCTAAGAAAGCTGAGAGTACAGTAAAAAGAGCAGAAGGGAAACTGAGTTATTGGAACAGGAAATAGAACTCTGGTTCCTATTTGAAGTAAGGATTTTATGAAATAAATCACGCAGTTTTTCTTTAGTCTTTTAGTTTGCTCTTAAGTTGAAACATGTCCTCATTAAAGTGTCTCACTGTAATGAAGAGTTTGCTTCCATTTGAGTTGGTTCTTTCAAGGACATATTGATCTTTACAGCCTAATTCTTCCTCCTTGGCTCAAATAAGATTTTAATTATAATAGAAGCATCAGAACCAGCAATTCAGACTCTGCAAGGGCTTTTCTACCTATGTCCAGGGTGTTGTAAAATATTAGAAATCTTTTTACAAACCCTGACTTTACTGCCTGCTAGTAGAGGAGTTAGAATTAGAGACCTCTAATTATTTCTTGTTCTGTTTTCCAGCTTATCAGAAAAAAAAAAGAAAACAGTCCAAGCAACAGGACAATTAAAGAATGGTTCTAAATTAACCCTCCATCAGAACCCAAGTCTCTATGCTGATCCCACTCAGAAAAAAAATGTCTGATTCATTAGGTTAGCCATATGACTTCCTTTAACGTTTTGGGTAAATTAAATTCACTTAAGAGAATTCAGAAAGTGATGGGTCAACTTCAATATATCATGATAAATGTATATAAAATTGATTCTTGTACTGTGAAAGTACAATCTATAACTGAAAAACTATGAGTCTTTTTCTCCCTGTTATGCCCCCATATATCAACATTTGGGCACTTTATTTTAGAAGAAAATATATCTTTTACATATGTATGTATTTATAAATGCATAGTTATATATATAAAAATTTGTAAGTATTGGAAGCTTTAATTCACCAATGTATTTTAACAACTTGGTGTAACTGATTTTATTTTATGTGGCTATAATAAAAAGCATAATTTTCAAATTATGTCACATTCAGACATTCTTTCTTATAATAACAAGAACAGTTAATAAATTCTAGGAGAGATTTCAGAGATCAATGGAAATTCAAAGTTGAAAAATCAGTGAGTCTGTTAAAAAAAAAATAGTTCCCATTGATTGTAACAACTACTACTTTTAGAACATTTGGCGCTACTTTAGGCATGTTATGTATCTCACCAAATCCCCACGAGAGAATATTACTACTGTCATAATGGCAGAGTTGAAGGCAGTGAGCTGCAGTAATTTAGCCAAGAGTACTGGCTAATTTAGCCACAACTATTTGGTGGGTAGAAACAGGATTTGAACCCAGAGGATCAAAGAGTCAGACTCCAGAGCTCACATTAGGACATAGTTATGATTCTTAAGTTGTGGGATGAAGGCACAAAATCAGATAATTTAAGGAAGAATTTTCCCTTATTTTTCACTTATTCATTACAAATATTTATATCTATGTCAGACACATTTGACCTTTTGTTCAACATGAGCCTTAAAGAATGTATGAGAACATGAAAGAAAGATGGTGAAAACCTTCTAGGCAGAGGAAATAGCGTGGAACCAAAATATGCAAACATGGAATTGATGGGAAATGTGGGAAGACAAAGGACTTTAGAAGCCTGCATATATCTTTTTCAGGGGAAAAAGTATAGCAGAAGGAAAGTTTGAAAGAAATAAAAAGTAACGAGATAAAAAAATAAAATACGTCAAAACTTTGTATCCTTACAAGCAATTACTTATTAAAGTACCCAGGTAGTAAACTTAGCTCTGATTTATCTTCAGTAATGTCCATGTAAAAAGTATAGAGGGAAAAGAAACAGAGAAAATTGGTTTTTTTTAATCTGTCACTTTCATTCTTTCGTATCTGTGCTTAGAAGTATACTTTGCCCAGTTGCTATTAAAAACAAGATCCTAAAGAAAAAGTAAAATACTTGTTATCCTTCAGTAAAAAACTAAGGAGGCTAAATACACAGATACTGACACTAGTAACTGCCCGAGACATAAGAATGCCAGTTCAGACCTGCTGAAAATCCTAGAACCACTGGAATGAGTTCCAACTGGTAATTATATAAGAACATGAGATTACACAAATTATCATTAGTTATTCATCACATGCCCTAGGCAGCTCCACATATGAAGGTCATAAACAAGGTAATATTACTAGTTGCTTAGAAGCTTAGCTTCCTTTTCACAAATGCCAATGATGCAAGATTCATTTAGCAAAGAGTATAGAAACAGGCCTTTCTTTTCAGTGTTAAAAGTATACCATGAGTTAGCCATGATAGCATAACAGGAGTGAGATTGCTCTTGCATATCAACAACTCGAAACAAATAAAGTATGATAAATGTCTAAATTAAAATGTATTACAATAAAACCAACATTGCTGTTAATCCCTATCAAAACTCTCTCCCCAGCTTTAACACACTTGTCATTCTGGACACTTTCTGAAGCAGTCTGGAAACCTTCTTGAATGACAGCCTTTTCCTGGCTACCTCAACGCCCAGAATCCGTTCAAAACACTTATGATGATTTTTGTCAGTAAAAACTTTATGGTGCGTGTGCAGTCACCTTATTCACTGGATCTGGTACCTTGTCACCTCTGGTTGCTCAAGTCAAAACGACAATGAAAGGAAAACATTTTCAATTGATCCAGGACATCAAAAGCTATAACAGCACAACTAAAGAAACTCAGGAAAGCAGACTTCTAGAACTGCTTCATAAAGTAGCAAAAATAATGAAATAAATGTTTTCAAAGTGAAGGGAAGTATTTTGAGGGTGATTAATGACAATATACCTTTTGCTGTAATAATTTTAAAATTTTTATTTAAAAATTCCCCATATGTTTTATCATACTTCATTTTATATATGTGGCAGTGGTTTTCTGACACTGAATAACAAACAGCAAAGTACCTTGATCCCTGAGTGAAGGGGGATAAATGAAGCAAATGCTTGTGATTGTTCCTGCTTACTGCCAAGTAGCGGGTTTCAAAAAGTAGTCCGGGGGCTGGGGATATAGCTCAGTGGAATAAGCACTTGCCTAGCAAGCGCAGGGTCCTGAGTTCGATCCCCAGTACCGCAAAAAAAAAAAAAAAAAAAAAAAAGTAGTCCGGCTAGGAAGTACTTAAAGAGAGCCTGGTGGTCTCTGAGTTGCAGTGAGAAAAATCAAAATTTGAAGCCAACCTCATAAAAAACTGTGGGTTAGAATGGCTGAAGAAAGGTCTCTTAATAGGGAGAAAGCCCTAGAGATACATGGAGACTCCTTTAGTCTTTGGCTGCGTACAGTATAGATGAGTGCATGATGAGGTTGAACTAAGAAACACAGAAGCAACAGGTCGAACTTGGGGGACAGTATAGATAGAACTAGGGAGAGCACCTATTCCTACCAAGCACACAGAAAATCTCTGTAATACACAAGTAATACAGCGGAACTGTGGAAGACACTGTGTTATACACAAAACATTGGGAGAGCATCATGTGAGTTATGAGTCAAAATGATGACTAGGATATTATATTAATTATGACTAAATTATCACTAGGCTGAATATTTGTTTAACTCTAACAAAGATTTTGTAAGTCTGAGATTGATCAAAATGAGTCCAAGTAACTTGGTTTTGAGCTAGGAAAATATCCAACGTATTATACAGAAGTATATTTTAAAATCCTATACCCAACAGGATTAAAAATTATGTCTGGGATCCAGCCGGAAATTAGCATGCACTCAAAGAAACAGGAAAATTTAACTCATAAGTAGGATAAAGTTCAATCAATAGAAACAGACCAGAAAATGACAGACATTATCATTACAAAGCAAGAGAATAAAAGAATTATTACAAACACCCTCCATATGCTCATGAAGATAAAGAAAGATGAGAAGTGAACAGAAGGAAGACAGAAATGAAAGCCGTGAACAAGCCCAAATGTAGCTTCAGTCTGGAAGGATAAGACAGGGTCCAGCTAACATCAGATGAGACCCGGAAAAAGTGAGCAGTCAGCTTGACGACATGGCAACAGAAACTGCCCCAATAAAATGAGAGGAGAGAAAAACCTATAAACAAAAATGAACACAGCACTGGTGATTGCTAGGAAGAAAAACTGAGCAGTCTAATGTATACAACATTGAACTTCCAGAAGTAGTAAGGAGGCTCACAGTAGGAAAGAAGGAAGGAAGGAAGGAAGGAAGGAAGGAAGGAAGGAAGGAAGGAAGGAGAGAGAGAGAGAGAGAGAGAGAGAGAGAGAGAGAGAGAGAGAGAGAGAGAAGAAAGAAAGAAAAACAGATAACCACTGAAAAAACATTCCAGATTACAAACTTGCAGATCTGAGGTATTCAAAAGGCCACAAGGAGCAGAAACACAAAGAAAATAATAACACGATATGTCAAAATAAAATTGCTGGAAGACAGTGATAAAGACAAAAGTGTAAAAGCAGCTAACAAGTAAAAATACACATTATATACAGTGGAACAAGAATTAGAATGATGGGCAATCTCATTTCACCAACTATGCATTCCAGAAGGCATTGAGGTGACGTATTTACATTATTGGAAGAAAAAATGCCGATTTAGAATGCTTTTACAAGTAAAAATATCTTGCAATAATAAAGTAAAAATAAAGATCGTCTTGTATGATAAAATGGCAAAATACAACTTATCACCAGCGAATTCATACCATCAGACAGGTTAACGGATATTTATTAGGCCAAAAGGAAATATACTAGATGGAAAATTAGATACATACAAAGAATGAATAGCACTGGAAATACACTAACTGCCCCTGACCGGAACCGAAAGCCCTATGCAGCTCGGAAACAGACATGGCACTTGTTAGGTCACTGCTGGGAGGCTTTGTTGAGCAAGACTTCATGGAAACTGTTTCAAACAAATGTCTAATATATCTGTGTATATCTCAATATAGGTTTTCAATTTGTATCTTTTCCAGACTTAATAGAGTACCAATATTTTATTTTAAAATAATAGTCTTATTTAAGTTCTCTTTGTTTTCGTCTTACTTCAGGCTTCTTGTACTCAAGTTCATTCAGCCAGCAGAGATCCTTTACAAATGAATGTGTCATTTATTCCCTTGAGAATTAAAAAGTATATAATTTTCCTTAGGAAACTGCCAGTGAGTATTTGGAGTTTTTTCAGCTTGCTCTGTTTATATATGTGTGTGTCTATCTGTCCTGAAAAGGTTTTAGGAGAACAGAAACAACTTGGTTTTCTCTATGAAGAATATTTTTAAGACAAAAACTTAACTGTTTTTAACCTAGGAAAATCTTGATGAAGGATTCTGGATGTTCCTTTATGATTTGTGAGAGCCTGTGAACACTGGTCATAAAACTTTTGCCCTATCACTGTATCTTCTCTGAATTTGGAGAAGCAAAGAGCTTATTGCAAAAAGCAAGTTTGTGCACTGGAACAAATGCAGAATGTTGATCACATCTACTCCCTGAGCTTGTGAGTCAATCTATGTACCAGTAGTGTCCAACCTAAAATTTATGCTCCTACCATTTTCTGGCAAATTGGCTTTTTGGAATGTTGACTGCAATTTCCCTTGGAAACAAAGTTGTAAATCATGTCTAGGCTTCCCAGCTAGTCCACAGCAGCTTACTGAACCCAGACAACATGAAGAAGTTTTCCTTGGGGAATACGTTAAACCTAACTCTGCAAAAAAGAGAAATATCTTTTCAGCATCCGCTCATCTATCCTATTTCTGTGCAATATATGTGTAACTCTTCCTGGAGCCCTTGGTTATGTACCTTCTTTGAACAGAAGGTCAAATTGGGGATTTTTTTAAAAGGATGATTAGTAATACTAACACATCTAACTGATGACATTTCAAATGGACCAGGAATAGGGAAGAAGACATTTTAAGTATGACAAGAGAAGTGTACATACACAAAACAAGCTCAGCCAGGAAGAGTTCCTACGTAGCATCTTATACAATAGAAAAAAGTGATTTCATGATCATTTAATTTACTAACATTTACTAAGGCAACTTTCTTGGTCTATAGACTGTGATTGGACATCATTAAGAAAATGAACAAATAAAAAGATACTTTTCCACATGAATTTGGAAAATAGTAGATAAATTCAAGTAAAGCAAGCTTCATTACAGCATGACCTCTTTGAGCTTTCATTAAGCTAATGAACGCTGTGAGTCAGTAAGAGGGCCTAGTGGGACAGCATAGCCTATACTTGCTTGATTAGGGTGGTACATCCAGCAGGGCTAGTGTTCTGTGAATTATACTTTGGGAATAATATTTTCTTGCTACCCTTGAAGAATCTCTGCTATAGTTTGGCTATAGTTTGAGTTTATATCCTAAAGGCTCTTGCTGAGGGCTTGGTCAGTGGCAACATAGAAAGGTTGTGAACTGGTAAGAGGAGGTACTTAAAGAAAGCTGTTAGGTCACTGGGAAATCACATCAGAAAGGATTCAGGTAGTTTTCAAGGGACCCTGCTGAGTTCCCACAAGATTAGGTTTCTAGAAAAAGACAGAGCCTGGCCTCTAAATTTCTCTTGCTTCCTGTCTTTCCAGTGAAACCCCTCTTATGCATACTCCCACCATGATGCCCTCTACCATGTTGGAATGTGGCCTGAAGTCCCTTGCCAGGGGCCCAACAAGTAGAGCTACCCAGTCTCAAACTCGCAGCCCTCAGAACTGTGAGCTGAATGAGTCACCTTACTTTATAAAGTACCCAGTATCAACTATTCTGGTAAAGCCACAGAAAACTAAAACAATCTCTTTTAATTCATTAAGGCTTTTCTTGAAGAACACCAAAAGTGGGAATTACCTGCTTTTCAGGAAGGGTCCTTTGTACTATGTGCATGCTTTGAAGTCATACTATTCAATAAAATTATAATATAGTCAGTAGGACATAGTGGATTACACACACCTGTAATCCCAGCACTTGGAAAGCTGATGCAGGAGACTCGCCATGAGTTCAAGGCCAGCCTGCAGTACATAACAAGATTCCGTCTCAAAAATAACTAACTAAATAAAATACAATGTACATCATATAATATAGGTAAAATTTGTTATAGTGTTTACCACTAATTATATAAATTTAAAATTTTAAAGTTTAAAACATCTACATTCAAAGAAAAAAGGAGAAATATAAAATTCACTTTAATATATTTTATTTAACCCAACAACTCTAAGAAATTATCATGGTAATATACAATCATTATACACATTACTAGTTCAGGAGATATTTCACATTTTTTGCATCACATATTTGAAATCCAGTGTGTAGTTTATGCTTACAACACATGAATTTTTACAACCGTATTTCAAGTGTTCAGTAGCTATAGGTAGCCATCTGGCTACTTCAGTGGCTACTGTAAGAAATGGTACAATTTTAGACTATTTTACCCATTATGGGGCCTACATCTTTTATTTCTTCTTCTTTTTTTTTTTTTTTGTCTTTTTTTGAGATAGGGTCTCATTATGCAGTTCATGCTGGCCTTAAGCTCACTTTGTACCCCAGGCTGGTCTGGTACTCACAAGGATCCTCCTGCCTCAGCCTCCTGAGTGCTGGGATCACAGTCATGTGCCACCACACCTGGCTCACATCCTTTATTTCGAACAAACTCAATCCCTAGAAATCTGAAATTAAAATCCTGGAATTTTAGAAGTGAAAGTGTTCTCTAAAATCATCTAACAGAATGTTCTCAAATCTATAGCAAAATAACACAGCAGTGATGTGGCTGAAATGCACATCTCTTACAGCTGGGTTATATTCTCTTGACCCTCTGATATTCTGAATTGCTTTAAAATTTTATCATTAATATTTGAATTTTTAACAAGAATTTCTGACTGTATCTTTAAAAGATCACTGGAGAATCACCCTTAACATGGAATACCTCCAAAAAATTTCAACACATGGTGTTTCAAAAATAATTCAGTTTGCAAACACATTTTCCAGACTATATCTGTTGCACAAAACGATGCAACCTGCTTATTCTTAATGCCAACATAAAAACTGGGCATATTTTGTAGATTAAAGAGAAACATTTGTCTGTTGTTACAATTTAATTCCATGAAGTACTTAAACCAGCAGTTCAAATATATAACAGATTACACAACAAATTAGTAACATGCTATCTTTCACTTCTTGCAAGAGAAGGGATATCTATCTTCAATTTATCTGCTCAATTTTCATCCCTAAGCCAAACTATATCACTTATAACTTGAATTTTAAAATTCACTTTGCTAAATTTTTCAGTCAACCCATTCTAGTAGACTTTGGGGGAAAATAGAAATATGAAAAAATTCCAAATGGCTTGTAGGTAAATTAAGATTTGATTAGCTACACAGCCTTTATAGCACAATTTTTCTACAGAAGATTGGAAAATTTCATAATTTTGACTTTTCACTAATAGTTAGTCTCCAATTTTCTAACTTAAATTTATTAACTCTACTTTTGAATCACAATCAAATGTGCCTAGGCCAACCAGTGTACCAAATTAAAACCTTTTTTCTTACTAAAAAAGTCATTCAATCTAAGGATAGGTAAGAATAGTGTGGGGGAAGCGCTCTCCATTTTGGTTTTACATAATTACCCAGAGCAAACAAGAGGTACGTTTCTTTGGTCATCTTTCCAGTTGAAAGAACTCAAGAATCATGATTAGGTCTTTAGCTACCATCTTGGCTACAAGCAGAACTGCAGTTTACACTAGGCAACAACAGAAGTTATGCTGGACTAATGTTTGATGCTGATAAACGATCTGATCGTGACTATTAGTCATTTTGAACAATTAAAAGGAAGTAGAATTCCTCAACAACTGTAATTTCTGGGCCCTGGGCCACAAGCCGCACTGCTTTACCTAATTCTTACCCTAAAATTAGGCTACATACTGCACTGCCGACCTGCCACATGTTCCCACAGCGGTGCAAATGAGGTTCTTGCTAAAGAGTCAAGGGTGTAGTGTGGGGGGAATATACAAATGCATTAACAAGCAGGCCTTTCTCTTGTGACCATCTTGGTCAAAACTTCTTGGAGCACACTGATAGCAGAGCATCGTTCCCCATCTCTACCCAAAGTTGAAGGTTGGGAGAGTATAAGAATCCCTTTCTGCCCCGATAAAGCTAAGGACTCTAGTCCCTGTGACGATGTTTCCCAAAATTTGGCCCATGGGACCTTTCCAGCAGAATCATCTGGGAAGATTGTTTAAAATTTAAACCCTGGACCCACTCCAGAGCAACAGCCCCAGAATACGTGGGAGTAGAGCCCAATAATCTGCATGTAACAATTCCCTAAGGCATAAGTACGTGCATGAAAGTTCAACCACTTCCGCTGCAGGACCAAAGAGATAGGACAAGAAATCAAAGTCGAATATATCAAATAACTATTTTCTGAAGAGTTTATGGATCTGGGCAGGGGAGGAATTATCTCTAAATTGTGATCGTTTTTAGCCACCCTACAGAGGAATATGTCAGATACTCACATCACTGTGCCACAGCCAAGATTGGCCAAAGCCCTTAACTTACCCCTTTGATGAAGGCACCTGGATAGTTTTTATAGCTCCCAAGAGGGAATAAAACCGTATTTACAATGAAACTTTTCACCTCCAACTTTATACTATCTTCTTAACTAAAATGGTATGAAGAATGCAGGCTACCTTCACTTACCAGAATGCCAAAGTCTCCCTAAGCATCTTGTTACTACATACTCCAGAATATAGATCACCTAGACATTCATTTGTCAGATTCCTTTAATGGGTCGTCATCACTTAAATTGAACAGACCTATGTCTAAAGAACAAGGAGTGGCACACAGCCAATACATCAATTTCTAATGACCTAAAGCAGCTCCTCAAGGGGTCAGCATCTCCCAATATCTATAGAGAGCCAAATTGCCAAGCAGCTTGAAGGACGTGAGATACTAGGTGGAGAATCACCTCTACAGTTAAAGTCATCTTTTTAGAGGAAGCTTATTTTTTCACAACTATTATCACAACTAGGGAAATGCCTTCCCTAGGATTAGGTTGTAACTTATGTCCAGAACACTAATTTTGTATCTGTCTCTTTATAGCCATGGGTTTTTCTTAAATTCATTTCTAGAAAACCATTTTAAGGAAATAAAATAATGCAGCTAACACTTAATATGAAAGGGATTAACTTAATTCTCATAAAAATAAAAACCATAGTAAAAGGAAGCCACATGCTTAATAATAAAGGGTTTGTTTAAAATTAAAGTCTAGGTAAGTACACTTTCTACAGACATTGTAATATTATTGAAAAAGTTTTTTAAGGCATAGAAATGTGCATATGAGATTTTTTAAAGGATAAAAATGATACCAATTACAGAGCTAAATCTCAAGTAAAAACTATGTGTAAGAGCAAAAGTAGCAAAGAGAATAAAATGCCAGGTAGCTTATCTTTTACTAGCTTATGGAAGACTAGTTTAGGCTTCTGCCCAATAACCTGCACATACATAAATTTTAAGTGAAGAACAGTGGCTACAGATTCTGTCACAATTTTGGTTAAGAAAACCGTTACTAGATGCTATTTGAAAATGCTATTGAAAATTCACCACTTCAATTACTTTTCCTGGGATCTTTAAACTTTTCCTTCTTTTTACTCTCAGATTCACTTATAATGACTCTTTTTCAACTTGTCCTGGGTGATTTAGGTTTATTATTGATCTCATCAACCAAATCATCATTGGCTTAATTGTAAGGACTATGTCTAGTTTTGATTTTGGCTTCTGTACCACTGAGCACTTGATATTTGGTAGCACCTTGTTGTATTACTATGACAGTTTAAGAGTTGTCATTCTAATTTTTAGTTACTATAGTTCCTGTTTTCCATATAAGTAAGCTTTTCAGGATGTGACTAGTGACTAAAAAAATTCTAGAATAAACCAGCTTCTGACCCATAAGAAGGAGATATTAGCTACCTGAGTATAAATTGAGTCTCTAATAAACATTGTTATTGTTTCTGGAAAAGAATGTGCATACCAGAACTGGAATTATAGCCCAATGCCACAGTCAAACTTAAGCTCAGGAACATGTAATCAGTGATCATTGCTCATGATGGAAGTGTTGCTGGATATTTAAGATCTCTGTGTCTGCACCGTCACAGCCAGCACTTGGTTTTCATGCTTGATTCTACCTGCAACTACACAGAGCTGAAACCACCAGCTTAAACATGTTAGTAGAGCCAGGTGTTTGTATCCTGGTGACCCAGAATAAAACAGTTGTTAACACTTTTAGAAGAAGAGGTATCTGAGGCTAGCAAATGGATCTGTGATCTTGCCTTGCCTAAAATGTGACTTTGCACGTGAACTGCAAGTAGTTGAATTTGGATATAAACCATTCATACTGCAGGTTCCACCTCAGACAAAATTTTGAAATAAGCAGTGTACATCTCCCTCCCTTTCCTTAGTTATATCCTTTCTCTGTCTGTCTCTGTCTCTCTCTCTCTGTGCGTGTGTTCTTCCCTCCTTTCTTCCCTCCATTCCTTTCATATCTGTTTGTCTTAGTCCATTTTCTCCTGCAATAATAAAATATCTGAGGCTGAAGTTTATAAAGAAAAGGAGATTAATTCACAATTCTGGACATTCAAACACATACAGTAGCCTTTCTGGCTATATCACAGTATGGTGATGGTTTCGTGATAGGAATGTATGAGAGAGGGAGAAGTCACATGACAAGGAACCAGAAGACAATCAAGGGCCAAGCCTGCTCCTCTCATAATAACTCACTCTTGTGAGTGCTCACCACTCCTTGAAAGTGGCACGAATCCCTTCCACGGGTGATGCCCCTATCACCGCAGTACCTTGCATTAGGCTTCACCTCCTCAAGGTTTGATCATGTCAGTGTCACCACACTGAGGACCAAGTTCTCAGCACAAGGACTTTTGGGAGGCACACTCAGACTGAATCCCAACCATCGCACTGCTGCTTTGTGAGTCTGACCCACCACGGGTGTACGCTTGGCATAGCTCTGTTAAGGCTCTGGGTCGTGTGGATCAATTTCAGAGCTATATAGCAAAGAGTTTTATGACTAAAAGCTATCCACAAGATAATAATCTTTTTATTGTATTTTTAAACAAGTTCATGTGAACACATTGTCCCCAGGAGTATTTTTAAATTGCTTTTGCTCTTCTTAGTCTTTTAAATGTTCATGAGAGTTAATTAGTTTGGACTCGCCTGCTACACAAGTCCCTAGCACATCAGACCAAATCAAAATGTAATCACTCATGCTAAATGTCACATAACCGAGCTGAAACTCTAAGATAGTTTTTCTTAAAAGAAAGACATTCATAGCAACCAATAATAAGCTGAAACTCTGAGACAGTGTTTCCTAAAAGAAAGAGATTCACAGCAACCAATAATAAAGAGCTGAATCACTTGAGTCATCATGACAGGGAAATTCTTTCTGCTTTCACTCTCATAAGAAAGGTCACCTACAGTAACCTGAGGCTTATTAATATGCTTTTAAAATTTTTTCCCTCACTCGAGAGACTGAAGCAGAAGGATTGCTGAGAGTTCGAAGCCAGCCTGGGCTACAAAGTGAATTCAAAGCCAGTCTGAATTGCATAGTGAAAGACAACAATAAAATAAAATAAAATCTTTTCCTTATTCTCACTTCGTAAAAACCAACTGTGCTGTTTTACCCAATTCATTCCCTTATAGAATAGTGTTGCTCAGTTCCAGAACACTAAATTAAAGAAAATTAGAGCTTTACACTGAACTTGTCATTTTGCCTGTGACAGCTCCTCATATAGTTTCTCTAGGATGTTTTTGGTTAAATCCCCAAGAAAATATTTTTCCACCCTTCCTTTTCCTTCAATTTACCCATTTCTACATATTCTGCTTTACAAAACCCCAAAGTAGAAACCTAAAATTGACAGAACTTCCTCTCAGTGGTCAGTAGAGAGAAAGACACTGCTAGGCAAATTGAGATTTTGGTGGGGAAAGAAGTTCTACTTGGAAACTGTTTATATTTCTAATTGGCTCCTTGCTTGATATAAGTGTTTTTGGATCTTTATGTAAGAAAGGAAAAACTTATTTTCACTTA
Organism: Dinomys branickii; assembly: GCA_004027595.1. Lineage (NCBI taxonomy): Eukaryota > Metazoa > Chordata > Mammalia > Rodentia > Dinomyidae > Dinomys > Dinomys branickii. The sequence continues at coordinate 33,501 of PVLD010013337.1, read as the reverse complement.
GTTTTATAAATCTAAATCACTTCCCATCCCCATTTTCTTCATATCTACCATTTGGAAAACTGAAGATAAAATATAATTTAAAGCTTAATAAATATTGAACAGTTCTGTGTAGTACTTATTATGATAAATGTATTTTTACATTACTATACCTCCAAATAAAGCCTAGAAGTTTATATGACCACATTCAATAGATGAGGAAACAAAGTTTTAAAGTAAAATGTCCTAAGCTTATTCACTTAATAAATTGTTGGCTGAGGACTAAGCCCTAATATTTTTATTGCAACATGCAAAATTCTAAAGTACTCCTTTATATAATGTGAATAGAACAAATTAAAGTACAAGGTGTATTGTTACCCTTTTATCATCCATACACTAAGCAGAACTGGTCTCATATTCACTGGAAAAGAGAAACATGTCAAGGGAAAAGAACCCATGTGTAGTATCCCATTACATAATGTGTTTATCTTAGAATGAGTTAAAGCTTTCAGGGGTCTTCAAATAAAGCATTAGTATCAAGTTTAGTGGCCAACACATGTAGGCTATGCACACATTTCAAATTTTAGTTTGGAGAAGAGTTGTAGAATGAGGTACTTTAATTAAGTGATGTCGTAGGCACGGTAGTACATTGTCAAAGTAAGAACAGGGACTTGAACTTGGAACATAAGGGAGAGTTCTCATTATAGTAAAAGGGGATTGATGGGTGAGCCTAGGGTGAGATACTGGAGGGGTGGGAAGTAAGAAATTTACCACAGCGGAAGGAGAATTGGTAGAATTTCTATTATGGCTCTGATAATCAGACTTCATTTCTCATTTGGCTGTAAGAGATTTTACTCATTAGAATACTATTATTCTCGAGTAGGAAATAATGGATTAAATTTTCACAGTAAAGTTCTCGGTAAGGGCAACGGCAGTAGTATATCTCTTCTACTGTTAAAGAATTGGCTCAGAGAAAGTGTCCGAGGATCTTGTGGCAGGAAGAATAATGCCCTCTATTATTATATATCTGTGACTGTGTCACCTTGCTTGGCAAAGAGGACTTTGAAGATGTAATTATATTAAGCACTATGAGACAGGAAAATTATCTTGAGTTGTTAGAGTCCAATCTAATTATGTGGATCCTTAAGAGCAGAGAAAGTTTCTTGGCTAGAGTTAGAGAAAAATGTGATAACAACCACAATAGGAAAAAGAAATGAGGTCAGTTGTTGGCTTTGCAGATAGAGGAAGGGGATTATCCAGCAAGTGGCTTCTAGAAACTGCAGAAAGCAGGGAAAGGAATTCTCTCCTTGGCCCTTCAGAAAGCGACACAACTGAGCCAGTGAGACCTACATGAGACATCTGACACTCAGACCTGTAATATAATATTTTAGGGTAATTTTAACCCACTAAATTTGTTGTGATTTGTTATAGCATCAGTAGAAAACTAATACAGATGTATAGTTAAAAAGTGTCAAAGGAAGAATTTGAATCCTGCTTTTATTAATATGTGAGAACTGTGCTCTGGTAAATACTACTATAATTTTAAATGTTATCACAGTTAGGCTATAAAATTAAGTATGAGTTACTATCCTTATTTCTCAGAGAAGGAAAGAATGATTTAGAATGGTTAAATGACTCAACCAAATACCTCCATTAATCCAAAATGCTGGTTTAACCATCTACACATTCTGTGTGTTTCCAACTTCCTGTACTGCTCCTCAGGAAGGCAGAGCTCTTGACTTATGGTAGAAGATACCTTTAAAACTCAGGCAGCCATTAGAAAATTTATGAACTTGGTGACATTTGTCTTAAATGTTGCCTTTAAATGCCAGAGACCCTCTGAAGCAGGACTTCTAAATATGCATGGTATAATCAACTCAGCCCTCTCCCCTCAACATTTGCATAGTGAAGCCCTAATCACAAATGCCTAAAGCTGAGACTCTATTTGGATATAGGGTCTTTAAAGAAGTAATTATTAGAAAATGAGGTCCCATTGGTAAGACTTAACCCAAAAAGACCGTGTCCTTAGCAGAAAAGAATATTAGGACACAGACTACAAGGCCAGAGGGCAACACAGGTGAAGATACAGTCAGAAAGCAGCCACTTATAAGCCAAAGAGAGAAGATTTGGATGGAAGCAAACCTGCTAGTACCTTGATTTTACACTTTTTGCTTCTAGAACTATGAGAAAATACATTTCTGTTGTTAAAACTACCCCATCTGTGTACAGTGTTTTGTTTTCGCTGCCTTAATAAGCTCATAAACATATCCTCCTGGTAACAAAAGCTCTCCTCTCCTCATCCTCCAGAAATGAATTTAATAGGTCTGGGTGCGATTTGTGGTATGGAATTTTGTTTGTTTTAACTGAATCAATTCTGTTTGTGGAGCATACACAGCTGATTCTTTATAGATGAGTACAGCTGTAACAGATGGAGAAGAATAAACTTGAGGAATTCAGAGGTATTTGCAAATGTTCATTTGAATGTCAGCTTCTGTAACAGTGAGAAACTAGCTTCACTTGGGCTGTACCCAAGTATTCCTATTGAAATCTGTTCTCTGTCTGCAAGGTACTTATGTAGAGGAAAGTGTGCAGCTTCAGAGTTGAGTTTTCCAGCATTTCTCCTCTGGGTGAGACTCAGTCTATCCAACTTCCCCAGCCCTCTACTTCCCTCAGCATTCATATACTCGGCTTTTCTTGAGAGTTCAGATCAAAAGAGCTTTCACGGTAGGCTTCTATGGCTGTGTCCTCCGATGATGGTCGCTGCATCTGTACTATTTGTGTCCTAATGGCTTCTTCTTACAAAGATACCAATTCTTTTATATTAGAACCTACCCAATGACTTCATTTTGCCTCGAAACAAAACCTCAAACTTTCCTATCTTGAATTTCTCAACAAGGAAAATGTATTGGTCAGTTTTCCTATTGCTAGGGAAAAAAATACCCAATAGCCACAACTTCAAAGAGGAGAGGTTCGCAGCCTCCGAAGATTCATCGACGGCCTTTCAGGCCCGAGGCAGGAGCATCATGGTGAAAGTGTATGATGGAGCGATGGCAGCCAAGGAGCTGAGCCCAGGGCTGGAGTGCCAGCTGGAGATAAATCTCCCAAAGGTGTGACTCTGACGGCACCACCTTGTCCAATGGGCCCACCGCCTTACAGCAGCCTCAGCTGCGCACTTCAGTGTATTAATCCGCCGGTGGTTTAGCACTCCTGTGATCCGTCTCCTTCTTCTCCTTCTTACCTAAAATTCTACAAATACAAGTCCCTTTGTTCAGAGCTACATCCTGAATGCTTCAAGAAAAAAAGTCATTATTTTAGTAGCCTTTTCACAATTACATGTATGAAAAGTGCTATTTGCAACTCTGGATGAGTAAACGGAAAAGAAAATCTATTCCTTTTAGAAAGGATAAAGAAACTAAAGGTTGCCACTTGGCCAATACCAAGAAGTTTTGCCTGATCAAATTTAGCTGCCTTTGCTTGCTAAAAAGATTCCCATAGTTCCAAGCTTCTCTGTGTTCTAATACCTTCCTAAGGGGGAAAAGGGGGTTCTAAAAATTATACTGTTTTGCTTTCCAATTGAACATTTAGCCCCAAAAAGGACATTTTAAAAAACAGATAACTATTCAAATTTTTCAAAACAGTATTACTTACTGCCAATCATAACCATCACAATCTCATCTACTGTTCTCAGAACATTGGTTAGCTCAATCTCTTCTTTCCTTTCTATTTTGCATCTTTCCAGGGAGTAACTTTGTCCTATGCAGAGCAAAATGGCCCCTAAGTCTGAATAATAGAATCATCAAGTAAAAGAAACGATTCTTTGTGGTGGCATTTCTTTAACTGCACTGCAAATTTGTCAGTGGTTCACTTAAGCACTTGCTATGAGTTGCTGATAAATGAAAAACTTTGATGTATAAAGTGTAAAATGACCATTTCATACATCATTTCAACTCCCAAATACTAGGTCAAGTTTACTTGCCACCTCTAAAACTCTTTAAAATTTTACAAGTTATATATTTGGTAGTACGATGCTTCACCCAATTCATTATTATCTTACATTTATACAATTGTCTGTGGTTCTTCTCTAAATTTCAAATTATTTCTTCATATACCTGAGAGCCTAAGAAAAGTTGGTGCTAAATATTTTATTTACTTTAAACCCCAAAACGCACTTTACAAAATATAACTTTAGGGTAAACTTGTCATGTTTATTATGGTGGCAGGTAGTATCTATAAGCTGCCATGAAGTGGTAATAAACAAGAGGAGGGAATCCTTTTCACCAGAGAATTTTCTGTCCTTTCGTACAACAGGGACATTCTATCTGTAAATATAACTTTTTTAGAAATTCTTTCTTTTTTCCTGAAAATTTAAAAGTTATCAGAATCTACTTTCACCATAAAGATCAATCATAATAATTTGAAATGTAGTTAGCATGACGTCAAGCCTTCCTTTCAGACATGTAAGCAATTGTTTATGTCTAACTTCACTAATGTAAAGTTTGCTGTCGCCCAGCTGCCTTGTGTTGTACTTCACTGCCTTTGCACACCACATCAGTGTGTCTCAAAGGGACCCATGTTTGAATCAGAGGGTAATTGTTTGGTGAAGTAAATGCTCACTTGTCTTCCACTGCTTTAGAAACTACACAGTGTGATAAAAAAATTATGGTGAATATTTAATTTTTTAAAAATTATTACAGTAAATGGCATGAATCCTCCTCAAAATATTCCCCCACCCTTTGAACACATGTATCTCTCATCGTTCTTGACACTTACTGAAGTATTTCTCAAAGTTCTTTTCCCGGTGCGTCTTTAGGCGTACAGTTGCAGCTACCTTGATGTCTTGAACCAATTCAAAACATTTACCTTTTATGGTCATTTTGATATTGAAGAGGGGCCCGAAGTTACACAGTGCCAGACACAGGGAATGAGTTCGAGGAAGACACACTGGAAAGCTTTTAAGAGCCTGCTTTGCCACTGGGTGGCATTTGGCCGAAGCGTCCACCACACTTGTGATCACACCTGGTAGAGACACTCACAAAAGAGGACTTCGAGAACTGCTTCAGAAAGTGACAAGAACGACACATGAAGTAGGTTTGAAGCGAGGGAGAGTACTTTGAGGGTAATAAATGGCAATGGGTCTCACTGTAAAACTACTTTTAATTTAAATATTCACTGCATCTTCAATGACCTTTTCTTACACAGACAAAACTCAAAAACTGTTAACCATTTACCTATTTAATAAGTATGCAACACATATAAAGTATGGTTTACAATTGCTGACTAGTAAAGTGATCAGGGTTACTCTCCAGATAGAAGTACTGGAGACCAAAAGAGAGAATTATTCATTTACAAGGGAAACAGATATAAACTGGGTCAATCACAGGCAGCATGGCATCCAGGGCACTAATACTTCTCTTCTGCCATAGTATCAAGGAGAGGCAATTGATATCTAAAAGTATATTCTTCTCTAAAAGTACCATGAATTTCATGAAAATGTTCACCCTGTTGCTCTAGGTAATATGTTTCTCCTTCCAAATGTACATAAACTTACAGGGATATAGAACAGAACACCTTTAATTAGAACACGTTAGCACTTGAATGTGACCCCTGAATGCTGCCTGATCTGTTGCTGGAACCCGACTCATTTCAAAACTTGTCTATTCCACACCAAACGAATGAGAAACATAATCAATTGTCTTGTCTAGACAGTATCCGTCAATGTCAGCACTGAAAAAGGAGCGGGCATGGAGACCAAGGACAAGCGAGTAAGCCTGAAGTGCTCGCAATTAAAGTGCACACCTATCTCCATGTATGAGGCTTGAAATTAATGTTAGACTTCCTATGCCTTCCCATTATGTGACAAACGTAAGCCCACAGGGTCAAAACATACATCTACAGAAACCCAAAAAGTCATTCTGATTCTGAAGAATCTGAATGCTTTGGAAAGGAGATATAAAAAACATTTGTTCCATGTAGCTGAATGTAAAGCATGAGTTTTGCTTTGTAACATCAAAAATACTCAGTCTGAATTGTTGCGAGACCTTGGGGGAAAGGGGAAGTGATTACCCTGTTCGTTTTGGATGACTGTCTCCGTCAAGTTTCCGTGCACATGGCCAATAGCTCAAGTGCTCTGGGAGCACATCAAAGGAGATGAGCGCCGTTCTCCTCTGCATTCTTCCTTCACGTGATGCAGAAGGTCAAAGACTCGGCTTCAGTCCAAACTAGGAACATGCAGCACCTTTGTAGCAGGCAAATAAAAGACGACCAACATCAACTTCTAGTGCTAGTTTTATTCAATCTTAGTACGGTAGTTTTGCAGTTCTGGCTAACGATAAAATAGCATAATGAAAACTCCGGGGGAAAATGTAACTGAGCTTAGTTAATGTGCTTCAGAAAAGGTTTATGGACTTTCACTTCTGTAATTACAGCTTGCATTCTAGAAAGAATTTAGAAAGAGTTTTTTTCAGGGGAGGGGTTTAAAAAAGAGAATTGAGAAATGTCATTTACGTGTATCAACTCTCCAGGATGAATGTAAGCATTATGCACTGTAAATATGTACCAATTTTTTCAAAGGTCACTGTGGACCTTTTCAGAAGAAGAAGCCAAAGTGCAAAGAGATGGTCTGGTTTACCTGAGGTCACCCTCGGGGATGTTATGCTAAGGATGTATAACTTGACAGTCTCCTGCTTTGTTATGCTAAGGAGTGCTGAAGTGTATTTTAGGCATTTCGGTAGGGAAGTGTTCCTGCACTGCTTCCTCTGAAGAGTAATCTGTATCGTTAATGGCATCGCCACAGTAGTGTTTTATGAAGTCAGGTCTTTGCATCACCAGCAGTAGCAACCTGAGAACCTGCTAGAAATACAGTCTGGAACCCCACTCCAAATCTACTGAATTAGAGCTCTGAAAGGAGCTCCCCAAATCTGCATTGGCAAACGCTCCATCTCAGCAGCAGCATGTCAAAATCGGATGAGCACTGTTCCAGCTGTTTCCCGAAACCTCTATGATTGGTAAAACATTTGGAAGATGCCTTGCCCCACCCCCGTTCTTCTTTCATTTTTTAAATCAAGGCAGTCCGGTCATTTGTTGGCTCTAAATAATGAGAAAATAGCTTAAATCTACCAACTTACTCACTTCAGTCCTTCAAACTAATCACTATACACTGTAGCATATAAGTAGGTTTCTGATTTGGGTTTCATGCAATGAGAAAAGTAGAAACAAAAAAACAAAAAAGGTATGATGCTGTCCTTGAAGAACTTAAGCATACCAAGAAATTAGGCTACATTTGGTAAGATGTTTTTAAAATGAGATGTGGTGAATACTATTATTATCTAGGAATTAAATTAGGTCTTTCTGTCACATCTAGATCCAGATAAAATACCTTAGAACCCCTCTAGCCTAAAAAAACTCTGTCCAAGATTTATACTAATTGTTGTTATGGCCACATCTGTCTCCTGACACTTGATCGCTCAGTTCCTCTTTGTTATTTTGGTTTGGATGTGAAACACAGCCTTCTCTAAATTCTCAGAATTAAAGTAAAGCAAAACACTTGCCTAAACAATTCATGAATGTAGTCGGTTTCACTGGAGATTTGCAAATGACATTGTTTCAGAACTTGGGAAGAAACAGCACTGAGAAGGTTTAGGAGGCAGTTTATTACACTGGTGGGCCTGACGGAGATCTCTCCTAAAGAGTCAGAGCCCCATCTGGTGGGGTTATGGGACTTTTATAGAGTGAACAAGCCAGAAGGTACAAAGGCAGATTTGGTGCATTGAAATTGGAAGGTTGGGTAACACCATGGGTTATCAAGGGAGTTTAAACATCTCGAGTTACATTTCAAGGCCATCAGTTAAACAAGCATGGGTTACACAAAGGAAGAAATATCCACCTGGTTTTGGAGGGCATTCTTGGCAGGTTTTACTTACAATTTTGATTTCCCCTTCAATGTAAAAGATTTCTATACTAAAACAAGGTAAGCAGGTTCCAATCACGGGATGAATTTTCCCCTGTATCACAGGCCTTCCTGGTTTCTCTCCGACTCTCTCTCGACCTCCCGGCTCCTTTGTCCCCACTCTGAGGACCAGTTTAGTCCCGTTTGTGGCTTATCTCCTTGCTTGATATCATGACCATATTTTCCAATTCCTAAACCTGGTCCAAGTTTTATTTTTTGCTCCAGACAAATAAATCTTCTCTAAAAGGTATGTTTGTGCCAGATGTTTGTAATAAAACATTCATCTCTTATCAACACACCAACATGGCACACTCACAATCAGCTTGTTGACCACCAAGACAGTTGTACTTGAAGCACTAACCAGACCATCAAACGAACATGACTGATGAACATTTACTCAGCAAACTGTGTACCAGTTGTTTTCAAAGAACTGAGGACATTTATACATGCGAGCAAGGCCCTGTCTTTGTTTTTGCAGGACTTATTAATCAGTGAGTATGTGATGGGGAAGAAGTTGGAATAAAGAGACGGTTTGACGGTTTCCCTCAGACATTAGATAAATTGTTTCTAATTTTCCACAAAACAGTGGCACAGCTGCTCAGCCTAATACCATTTCAGTGATTCTATGCCCTCAAAATAGCAGATATTGGAGTCACTGCTTTGACTTTAGATCAAAGAAATCCTTTTCTTAGAGGTGATAACTGAATCCATAGGAATCCACTAGAATGACTAGTGAGACTGCAATATGTCTCAAGAAAGGAATTTTGTAAAGATAGACAAGAACCAGGACAGGGAAATATGACAGAAATATTACCAATGTCATGGCATGCTCAGGTCCCTCTAAAAAATGCCGTGAATGATGTGGCTTCAAATAATAAAAATGTATTTCTCAAAGATCGGGAGAATCTGAAGCCAGTTCAAGTTACTACAACAAATACCTGAGATAATCAGCATAGAAAAGCGGTTACCTGGGATCCTGGTTAGGGAGATTGCATATGTGGTCAGTCAGGCTCATTGTTTTGAGCCGGAAGTAAGTCAGCGTATCATGGCAGGGAGCACACGGTAGAGCAAAGCCATTCACGTGGGGGACAAAAAGTGAGAGAGAGAAAGGGGCTGAGTACTAAGTGTCCCTTTAAAGTGTACGACCCTAACCACATTGGCTTTCCACTGGACACCACCCTTAAAGGTTCCTCTGCCTCCCAATAGCCCCACAATAGGGAGAAACATGGACCTTTGGGAGATGAATGAAGTACAAACCATTGAATGGACACTGGGAAGCTCAAGTTTCAGTGTCCAGCAGATTCAGTATCACACACATGACAAACTTCTCACTGTAGCCTCATTACAGGAAGGATGAGGGAGGTCTCTATGGTTTCTGTTATAAGGGAACTCATAGCACTCATGGGGGAAGACTCTTTCGAAGCTCCACTTCCAGTACCATCATCTTGGGGACTGGGATTTTAACATGTGAGCTGAGAGAGGCATACAAATGAAGTCCATTTCAGTTAGAGATATGAATATAAAATGATATAAGGAGAAAAATACTAGCAATAATATAGCTATTACAATGGCAAATGCTATTGATGTCAAGGAGATTGAATGTGAGATAAATCCATTAGCTCAGATTAATTAAAAGTCATGGAACTGGTGAAGAACACTCCATACAAAAAATTATCAAAAATGATACTGACAGGATCTAAAAGGCTCCAAGTAAAAACTCAAGGCCGTTAAGTTTAGTGTTCACTTCCTTATTCATTTACTTCACTATTCTTGGAAGAGAACATGATAGCTTGATTGACAAGTTACATAAAGATAATAGATTGCACATGAAAAAATCTGACAAAAGTTTGAAAGAATTCATCTTATCATAAGCTCGATGAGATTGGGTGCATTCAGGTTGGTATGGAAATTTCTCAGATGAAGAAATACAAAAGCCAATAAATACATGAAAAAAATGTTCGACATACCTGGCCATTCAAGAAATGCAAACTAAAATACAAATTAAAACAACACTGAGAGTCCATCTTATTCCACAAAGAAAGGCTACCATCAAGAATTCAGCCAACAGCAGATACTGGTGAGGCTTGGGGAAAGGAATCCTCCCTTATTTGTGGGAGTGAAACTGACTCAAGCACTGGGAAAGTCAGTGTGGCGATTCCTCAGAAACACTAAAACTAGAAATTCCAATTGACCTCGTTAGTCCCTTTCTGGGTATCTCCCAAAAAGAGTTAAAGACATCATAGCACAGTGACGTATGCATAAGCGCCACTGAGCTGCATCCCTGACCCTGTAGGAAAACAGATGCACCTTGAGACCATAATAGTAAGTGAGGTAATTCAGATACAGAAGCTTAAATATTACATAGCTTACCTTACATGAAAATTTATATATATATATATATATATATATATATATATACACACACACACACACACACACACATTTTATTTTGCATATGTATGAAATAAAAGACAGACAATAGGAGGAAAGAGATAGAAGAAAAAAGTAGGCATTGTAATCCAGTGCAGACAGTATATCTAAAAGTGTACCTTGGTCTGCTATAATTGTTTTACAAGTTTTGTAGGTTTTGGCCTGTTACTCTTGTTTTTGATCTGTATACAGTATACATTAACTTTTTAAAGTCTTATAAGATAAATAAATTACATAAATCTGATGCTGGGAAAATAAAAAGAAGATAGAAGAAAAGGGGAAGAAAAAGATACGTGTTACATACATACATACATGTACCAACTCCCTACAGTGAATGTTATCATCATGTACACAAATGTGTATCAATAAAAGTGAAATAAAGAAAAATCAGTGGGGTCAGCTGGTATTAGGCTTATCATTTTGTCATAGGAAGTATAAAAGACATATAAACAACTCTTTGTAGGTATTGAATAGCAGCCTACACACAGCTACAATCCTTGAAAAAGGGGCAAAATTAAGGTGAGCCTTAGGTTCTCCTTTGCTCTCACTGAGGGAAACTTACAAAAATCAGAGCAGAGATACAGAGTCCAAGCAAAGGGCCATGGTTTTGCTGGAAAGAAGACATAGTGTATGGGGAAACTGAGGCAGGAGGGATAGGAAAAGGAGATCAAGATCTCAGAGATTAGAAACACAGAACAAGAACTCTCAAGTATACTTTTAAAATTCCCTTCAGGTAAGTTACTGACACTAAGCTGTGAATATACAAGGGACAAAATTTCTAAGAGAAGCGGCAGAGAGCCCCACACAGCTCTAGGAAGGGAGAGGTTAGAGGTGGGCTAAGTCAGAGTGCAGAGAGATTGGTAAATACACTGATCTTTTAAGTTCCAAACCCATAAATTTGCATTCCATAAGTACGAGCAAATATAATAGACCTGCTTGTGACAAAGTTGAAACCAAGTCTTTCTGAGATTAAAGTGGTATGCCAGTAATTTAACTATCAGGAAATCATTTAGCACCTGTTAGAGCAAAATAGCATAATGTGGAGTCTGACAGTGTATTATCCAAAATGTGATTAACAGGAAAAGTGATCAAAGAGATTTAAATCCCCCTGTAAATATAATCCCTTATATGAAGTACTAAGTGGGCAGAAACTTCATCCAACTATGGTATTTGGAAGTGGGGCATTTGAGAAATAATTAAGGTTAAATGAGACCAGGAAGGTGCTGGGGATATAGCTCAGTGGAATAAGTGCCTGCCTGGCAAGAGTAATATCCTGAGTTTGATCCCAGGTACCGCAAAAAAAAAAAAAAAAAAAATGAGGCCAGGAAGGCAGCCCTATGATAATGAGCATTCTATGAAGTCAAAATGAGAACTCAGCAAGGACTTTCTGTCTCCCTGTGTGATTCTCTGGGACCTACAGTGAGTCTTCATCAGTAAGAAGGACCTTACCAGACTTAGCCATTCAGTCTTGAACTTCTCAGCCCTCAGAGCCATGGTCCAAGCAAACCTTTCTTCTTTGTAAGTTACTCAGCCTGTGGCATTTGGTTTTATCAACAGAAAACTGACTCAGACAGAAAATTCGCTAAGTGTTGATGTTATCACCTGAAAAAGTAGAAGTGGCTTTACAACTGGGGTAGAGGCTGGAAGAATTTGAAGGATTATGCTAGAAATAGCTTGTATTTCCATGAAGACAGATGTAAGGGTGAATCAAGTAAGAGTTTAGGAAAAAAGACTAGGTAAAGTTTACATCTTCTTAGAGATTATTAAGTGACTGCAACCAGCATGCTGATAGAAATATGGACAACAAAGGATAAGGGGCATTCTACTGAAGTCTTAGCACTGAATAACAAAATATTGGAAACTCATATTGAAGACCATCCTTGTCATAAACTAACAAAGAAGTTGGTCACACTGTATTTATGGGCTGGGGCTTTATAGAATGCAGAACATAAAGCAATGAATTTGGAAATCTGGTAGAAAAAAAAGCATTCAGGCTGTTTCATGGCTGCATTTAACTATTCCTATTACTATAAGAGAGAAAAACAAATGCATAAAAGACAAAATTTAAAATAAAGGGGGAAGTAAAGTAGAAAGGCAGGGAAACTCAGCCCGTGAAGAGCATTTTCAGCAAAGAAAACTTCTAAGATTATTACTACTGAGCACAGTGTGTAAAAGATCTCAAGAGCATTTCAGAGGTCTCCAAGACTACACTCCCCATCATAGGCCCAGACCCCAAGAAAGGCAGGACAGTTTCAATGGCTGAGACCCCAAGAGCTCACTGCCCAGAACCACCTTAAGACTCTGCTTGCCGTATTCCCATGCAGCATCCCCCACTACTCTGGGTGTGCCTCACCTCGTCCCTCCAGAAGGCACAAATCATAAACCTTGGTGGCATCCAAGTGGTGCTAATTTTGCAGGCATAAAACAGGGACAAGCCATGGAAGCATGGAGGACTGAATCTAATTTCAAAGGATGTCTAGATTAATATGAGTCCTAGACAGACTTCTTGCAATGTAAAGACCACCAATGTAAAGACTATTCAATGCCAAGTGGAAACATAGGTGGGGCTGCTGTACCCGATCCAGAAAGCAGAGTGGTGGTGGTGTGGGGTGGGGAGTGTGGAGGAACTCAGAGATTTATGGCAGAGAATGAGTGTTGGAATTTCATCCTGAAGTCTGGGAAAAGCCTAAAGCAATGTAACTATTTGGGGGATAAATGGAGGGTTACTGTTACAAGAAAGACCATGCAAAATAGAAAGAAAAAGAAACAAAGCAAGAAAGAGAGAAAAAAAGAGAAGAAAAAAAGAAAGAGAGGAAAGAAAGAAAGAAGGAAGGAAGGAAGGAAGGAAGGAAGGAAGGAAGGAAGGAAGGAAGGAAGAAAGAAAGAAAGAAAGAAAGCTGGGAGCAAAGAATGACTGATGAATAAACAAAACTAGTTTGATATTAAATTCTATTGTTGTTAAATGTAATTTTGTATTCATAAGATGATATAGATACATTAACTATATTGGCTAACAAAACTGTCTCTTATAACTTGATTATAACCTAATTCATTAAGTTTAATAAAAGTTTTAAGTCCTTTGGAAATTTTCTCCAATCTATCTTCTTTTAAAAGCCTGTGGTTGAGTTTTTGAATTTAAATCCTGCTATTTCTTTCATCTATTTATACATTTAATTATGTCTATTCATAAAGTAATAGAACTTTAAGTACCCAACTTACCGTGGTAAATTGAATATTAGTTTTAAAGGTTATAAGGATATAAGCAGAAATATTTAGCTCTATTATCTCTTGACAGTCTTGACAGTGATACCCACTGGGAGCCAACATGACACCAGTTTTCACTGTGGTTTTTCTGAGTCACAATGTATGGTCTCGTGTAGGCTTGGCTAGTCACAGTACGCCAGGAACACAGATTCTTCCCATTGCCCGAATCATCCTACATAGGCTTTCTATTTGGGTCATATGTGTATGTTTCCATATAGCAAAAACTATTTGATTCCTAAACGTTGTGGAGAATAAACTGATTTCTTGAAAACATGATGACCTAGCAGTCAGTTTTTCAGTTTTTAATTGTTTTTGTTATATATGTTTGCATTGTATAGTGACTACATTCCCTGTGTGGAGTTGCTACATGTACATAATCCATCTCAGTTCGTTTTCCATTGCACCTCCCTCCTTCCCTCTGTCCTCCCTCCATCTCTTGATCCCCTTCCCATTGGAGAATGATCTGTCTCCCTCTTCCTATTACCTACCTTTTCTTTGGCTCTTTATCTGATTTAAACACAAATCCCCACACATTTCTATTTCAGCTTTAACTTGTGAATTAGTTAAGTAAAAAACTTAACATGCTAGAATAAATAAATAATACAACACACTGCATTTGTACAGGGCATTTTGTACTTTAAGATGGTCAGGCTATTCTATTTAAGAAGGAAAAGAGAATCTTGCTATTGGGTAGTTTATTTTGGACAGGAGAGAGACATCATTGTTGGTAATTAACATAGCTTATCTTTTTCCTGTAAAGTTTACTATTATACTCATCAAATTTAGTCAGAACTAGGTTCTGAGTTCTTTTTATACACTGAATTAACTATGTCTAACACAAGAAAGGACAACCTGCTTTGGGGATAGATGAACTTTCCCTTTAAAGTCTTAAAGGCATTTTTTTTTTGCTGTTTTTTTTAAAGAAACAAAATTAGAGAAGTAATAGGATAGGTCTGAAATTTAACATATTTAGTAATTCAGGAGTCTTTGGAATTTCTGAAACCAGTGCTCAATAAACCTGATTATAGGTATGGCCAGAAGGGTAATATGTAGTTTATCAGTGAAACCCAGAACAAAATACTAGATAGCAGAAGAAGCATAGATCGGGCTGGGGATATAGCTCAGTGGAATAAGCGCTTGCCTAGCAAGCGCAGGGTCCTGAGTTCGATCCCCAGTACCGCAAAAAAAAAAAAAAAAAAAAAAAGGCATAGATCATCTACTTCAACATCCTTAGTTCATAGCTAAGAACAGTGAGGACAAAAAAGGGTACATGATTCTATTATACGTGATAAGGATCACAATAGCTAAGACATATAGTAATTCAGAATGGTCTATCACCTCATCTTGAGTCAGTGTGCTCTGGTATATCTTTATTACACTAACAGTAGTTCATATACACTGGTGGCTATTAGTAATGTTTATTGTTGAATTTACTCATTCATCTTTTCCCAGTTCTTCAGAAGTATCCAGTGCCATTCTTTGCAAAAGAGATCAGCATACAATGAAGGAGAAAGTCTTAATTTATGTGAAAGCCATCATAACAAATGTTTGCTTCTGCTGAAGCCAATCTGTCCTCAATCAAGTCTACTACAATCATTCCCTTGGTGTTGATAAGGTTGTAGTGCACTAAATTAAAGCTTATTTTAGTGAATTAATTTCATGCCTTCTGCCAAAGGCTTGAAAGTTTGTAATGTCTCTTTACATACAGGAGAGTAGAAATAGTAAGTCATAAAATAATATAAAATATATATCTCATGTCTAAAAGCGCTGTCTGTAATATAGGGCCTTTTAACCGTGAGAGCAACAATAAATAGCTAATATTATCCTACTTCAGCCATATGTATTTCAGATATGCAGCCATATGCATAATGCTTCCACTTATTGCTAGCTGATTTGATTAAATGGATCTTAAGAAGCAGAATATACTACATGTAAGCAGCAGTAATGCCTAAATCAGATACTCACTAACACACTAATTTTCACAGAAAAGAAAATGTTGGTTTTTATTGTAGGCAGGCCTATTTTATGATTCCTTGTGATACCAATAAAACCTATGACTCCATACCATGATTTCATTTAATAAGATTGAACAGGATCAATCCACGACATTAATCTTGATAACCAAAGTAACAAAATCCAGTTTTGTCAAATAAGGAAATGAATACATGAATTTATAATTGTATATAGCAATTCAAAATGTAAGGTCAGCTCATGTCCCTGAGCCAGAAAGCACGAATGACTATTGTTAAACAGTAACTTAATAAGTGAATGAACAGGCAACAGATCCTGTAAACATGGTAGCTAATTTCTCTGTAACTTTCGTACAAACAGATTTGCCAAAAAAGCAAATGCTTTCATTTTATACATGCAGAGTGCATTTCATGCAAGAGAATACTGAGGCTTAAGCAAGTATTTGGTGTTAACATTTATAATCTTTGCTGTTAGTAAAATGTTTATGACAACCAGGAACACTTGACCAAATATTGGCTGTGAACTGCATGTTTTTATTCCCCCAAATTTGTATGTTGTTATCTTCACTCTCAGTGGATATCAACAAATGGGGACTTTGGGGGTGATGAGGTTTGAAGGTCATGAGGCTGGAGCCTCTGTGATGAAATTAATGTCCTTTTAAGAATGGGAAAAGCTGGGCATGGTGACTGCACACCTGTAGTCCCAGCATTTTGGAGGCCGAGGCAGGAAATCGCTGTAAGCTCAAGGCCAGCCTAGGCTACATACTGAGTTCAAGGCCGTTCTGAACTACATAGTGAGATGCAGTCTTAAAAACTAAACAAATAAGCAAAGAATCAAAAAGAACAGAGACCTGGGTCCTTTTCTCTAGTGTATGGGGTATATTGAGAAGGAGGCTCTTCACAACCCAGCTGGCAGAGCTCTTACTGACACCAGATCTGCTGCATCTTAATATTGGATTTCCCACCTTCTAGGACCGTGAGAACAAATATTTGATGCTTAAGACAGCAATTCTGTGATTTTTTTATAAAGGCTGGAGCTAAGAATATTTCATAATCTAGTTTTTAAAAGTATAAAAGGGTTATATTAAAAGTATAAGTTTTTCAAATAAATATCTGAGTTAGTGGTGTAACTATATCTGCTGATGTTAGGTCAAAATCTATATGAAAATATATATAGAACAAAGGCCTCTGCATAGAATTTAAAAGATAAAAATGAAAGGTAGAATTGAACATTTGGACAGACCACTTAGAAAAATCAGTAGAAGTCCCACATTTTAAGGAAATCTAAACATGTACTATTACAGTTTTAAGAAATCACACATACTTGAAATTTAAAACAAGATCTATGTTTGTATATATGTATATACGCATATGTACACACACACACACACATACATATACTTACATATATATTTTCTGACAGGAAATAAAGGTGAAATGTAATAAATACCATAAAATGAATGCAACTGTAAGACTGTGGGGCATGTACAGAGTTATTAAATGCTAGTGCTTACAACTAGTTTACAATTCATAAGATTTATGTTACTGATTAAAAGACTACCACCTTCACTTTTTCGGTACTCAGGATAGAACTCAGGACACTTGAACTCCCACCGTCTTCTTTCATTTTTAATTTTAAGATAAGGTCTTCATAAATCACTAAATTTCCAGGGCTAGGCTAGAATTTGGCAGTTCTCCTACCTCAGCCTCCTAACGTGCTGGCTGGGATTACAGGTTTCTGCCACTGTACCCAGAACCACTGCTCCTCTTTTAAGAGAATTTCTGCGAAGTGTTTGTTAGAACAGATACTCTTTGAATGAATGAAAAGTTAGTTTTCTCTTAAAGTGATGAGGGAGAGAGAGAGGCAGATTGTTCTAAAATAAAACAAGAAAGAAGTTGTGAATTAAGAAAATATAGATAACAAAGATAAAAATATAAAATTGTATTAAATCCAGGTGAATCAATATAATTATATGAGATGGTCTAAACCTCTAAATTTTCCAACTAAAATTAGGAGACATTGTCAGACAACTACATTTGTCTCTTAGAAACACACTGGTAATGTACATATGCTGAAATGCTGGAAATAAATAGATGAGAATAATGCTTCAGGGGCTGGGGATATAGCTCAGTGGAATAAGCGCCTGCCTAGCAAGCTCAGGGTCCTGAGTTCGATCCCCAGTACCGCCAAAAAAAAAAAAAAAAGAGAGAATAATGCTTCATCAAAAGAGTGTAAGGAACCTAGAGTAGCTGCATTAGTAGGGTTTGAAGTAAACTGATCCTAAAAGAGAATTATCAAGGACCGAGTAATTTCACAATGATAAAATGGACAATTCAACAGAAATCATCACAATCACAATCATGCATATGTCTAAAAGCAGAGTTTCAAAATACATTAAGCAATCAATCAATAGCATTAAAGAGATATTCACAAAAATAATTTGATATCAACACCTGTTTCTCAACAATTAAAGAAATAATTTATATAAAGCAATTAGCAACTTCTCAAGCAGCAAGGAGAAAGATTTAAACATCATAAACAACTTGACCTAATTCATATTTACTGATCACTACATGCAGCAAATAAATTATACATATTCTTTAAGTTCACAAGAGACAATTACCAAGGTGAAATATATATTGTGCCATAGAATAAATCCTTTAGCAAATTTTAAAAGGCTTCATTCTTACAGAGTACAATCTCTAAACAAAATTAAATTAGAATTCAGTAAAAATTTAAAAATCTTCTAGGTTTGGTGGTAGCATATACCTGTCACTCAGCACTCTGGGAGGCTGTGGTGAACGAGTGCCAGCCTGAGCTCAACCTGAGGAACTTAGTAAGACCTTGTATCAAAGTAAAGAATGTAGGACTGGAGACATAGCTCAGTGGCACAGTGCCTGCCTAACAAGTGAAAAGTCCTGAGTTCTATTCCAGGTACACCCTCCAAAAAAGTAAAAATCACAAAAAGTTTTGAGAATGCTCAGTGCGAAGGCCCTGGGTTCAATTCCAAGCACAATTTCTCTCTCTCTGTGTCTACCTTTTTGTTTGAAATTTCTGTACAGAAAGTAGAAGGAAAGGAATAAAAGGCTTACATCAAGAAAATAAAAACCAGCTAGAGAGCATAAAAATTAAATCCAAAATTTTTTCTTTGGAAAAATTAATAAAATTTAAATCTACTTATCAAAAGGTATCAGGTATATTTCTGTGCAGTAAGACATCATTTTAAAAAAAAAGATAGTCTACTAACTTTGAGAACATCTTCACAATGAATATATGTGACAAAAGACAAGTATCAATAATATATAAGTAGAGCCTTCAATTTCATAACAAAAATGTAATTTTATCTAAAAGTAGAAGGAAAATTTGTAACTACTAAAATAGATACATGAATGGCATATAAACACAAGAAAAGAGCTCGGTACACTAACCAAGGAAATGCAAATTAGACCCTAGTGAGAGCCACTATATACTCATTGCAATGGCTGCTACAATTTAAAAGACTAAGAATGTTAAATATCAACAATGACATGGAACAAACAGGACGCTGATAAATTATTTGTGGGAATATGAAGTGGTACAACCACTTTGACAGAAGCCGTAGCAATTTCTCCTGCTTCCCATTGTCACCAATCTAATTTTTTTTTTTTTTTTTTTTTTTTTTGGCGGTACTCTGGATTGAACTCAGGACTCTGCGCTTGCTAGGCAGGCGCTTATTCCACTGAGCTATATCCCCAGCCCATCACTAATCTATTGTAGGTGGTTTTGCTCATTTTGATAGACATTATAAATTAGTCAAGGGCCAGGCTTTGAGCTAATGACCCTCAGCCCTCTGGATCCTGATGCTGCCGGTGAACCCTGTAGGCTGAGTTGCTGGTCTCTGCTGCTGCCTGACTTGGCTGCTGGTTTGTAGGGCTCTCCCTAGTGTTTATAGCTCTCCTTTTAAAGCACCATTCTGTCCACACTACTCAGACCTAGATAGAACTTACAAGGCCTTAGGAGCCCTCACTACCTGAGAAATAAATCATGAGCAGGGCAACAGGACCACCAAAGTGAGGCTTTCTTTGAATAGAACACAGAGCAGTCAGGACATTACACAAAACAACCTTCCTAGACCAACCCAAGAAATGTGAGGAGAGTGCTATTCACATCGCAGCTGCAGGGTGTGCAATTGGTCCAAATTTGGCCCCACCAATTCACCTGAATCCTGACCTACTGATGGGTTCAAATTGGTCTAAATTCAAGTCTTTGAATCCCAGCCTACTGATTGGTCCAAATTTAATTGTATTAGTCAGGGTCAAATTCAAACAGCCTATGTCAGGCCAGATTTCTCCTATAGCAGAGCTCTCATGGTGTAGGGGTGGGAGCAACTTGAGAGAACACTGGGGAGCTGTTTGACAGCAGTTGCATCTCTGAGGAAAATAGTGGGGAGAAATCCCAGAAGTTTTCAAAAGGGCTGTGTTAATCACAATTCTTTGGGGTCTGGGGAGGTTGGGGATATTAATAATAGGGCTGATTTCCTCCCTTATCTCTGCCAACTTAAAGCTTCCTACCTCTTCTTCAAAGAGGTGGCAGCATCTGGAGCACCAGGAGTGGGGGCAGGACACCAAGGCTGACCTGGCACCTGCACTTGCAGCCAGAGTGGCTGGGACAGCAGCCATGAAGTAACCCTGGGAAGACACCCCTGCAAGTTGTCAAGTCCATTTTGGGGACAGTGATTGTGGGGAGTAGGAGTTATGGATAGGCTCCCTAGGGAAAGTTGGCAGGATGGAAGTATCCAATATCTTGGTTGTTTTCTTGGTTTATAGATGATGAAATTCCTCAAAACTCAAACTGCACCCTTAATATTGAAACAATTCAACCTATGTAAATTTTACTTTTAAAACAACAAAAACTAAACCCCCCAATATTACTGGTGTAGTACAGGACTGTAGAAAGAGCCTCGCCCCGTGATTCTGAACGGTTGAAAATGAGTCCAACTCTACTAAGTAAACTCACAAGATCATTTGAACTTCTCAGCGTTTAAAGCACCTATTTTTCAACAGCGTTAATAGACATTTCTATCTACCTTATTCAATTAGTCTTGAGTAACCTATAATACACCAGAGAGCCAATAAATGAATCTACTACTTCATGGGCTTATTATAAAGTTCAAATGAAAATATGAGTGCTGTATAAATTACTAGACTACATACAACTGTTAATATTTGTTACTGGGTCAAGTCATACAAATGAGCACGCAGAGGAAAAGAAAAAGCATGGGACCCTCAATGTTTCCAAATTCGAGGAACAGCCACTATAGCAGTGACTACGTAAGCTGTTTTAAACATGGAAGAAAATGAGAGATCTTAGATGAAAGGGAATATTTAAATAGGCAAACTAAAAATCCTTTTCATTTGTGATCATAGAAAGGACTCACATCTGTGCATTAAAACAGTTGCCAAGGGAAATAGCAAACTAAAAGACATTAATATCAAAAGCCTAAAGATCAAGAATTTAAATCCCTAAGTAGAACAGTTGACCCAGAATGAATCAGAAGAGAACATCCCAAATAAAATCTGGAGGTAAAACCAGGATCGGACTTGATCAGGCTTATTCACACTCTTTTAAAATGCATACCACATGTATAATGAAGTGTGGCTGTTTCTTTATAGAAATAATGGTTTTGTCTTTAAAAATTGTGTGAAGTTAGAAAATCTATAGCTCACAAAAGACAGTCCATTGCTTCCACTTGGCTTTGAACTTTAATTGGAATATCAGTTTAGAGGTGCAAAATGCTGGAGATAAGCCCCACACCATTCTAAAAGGGTTTCAATAAATTCCCCCAAAACTTGGCTCCTTAAAATCTAATTAAAGTTGTCAAGTAGTTTTATCACACAAGTTAATTTTGTCAATTCTATTTCAATTAAGATTCTTTCCATTTTAATTCAAATTTGGCAAATACATCGAGTAATTTTTATAGAACATGAAGCAATAGTGGAGACCGACTCAGTTCACACTGGTCAGCCCTGGCACCCCTCCCCAATTCCTGGAGCTCCAGATGCTTCCACCTCTTTGAAGAAAGGGAGGGGGGTGCTAAGGTGGCAGAGATTAGGGAGAAAATCAGTCCCAGGACTAACCTCCCTAGCCTCCCTAGACCCCAGTGAGCTGTGAGAGAGTGGAATTATTGAGGGTCCATCCCCTGCCTTGGCCTTCCCTGGCTTTCTCTTTTGGAAACATGTGTAAGAAAAATGTAAATGACAAACTGTGTGATTACAATTTACTGATGTTCTACTTGTTCGACATTCTTTAAATTTATGACACAAGAGTCACCTAATGAATATCCCAGCAGAGATAAAAGTCAATTTATTATGTTAAAATAAGATAAATGATTAAAATACCCAGAGTCAAGAGGATAATGTCATTATTGGTGTTTTGCAAAACAAGGGATTTTTTTTTGAGAATTCCATTTAAATATTAAATATATTTCTGTTGACAATATAGCACAACTTAAAAAAGAAGCTAATCAAAATACTCTTCTTTTATTGAGTATTCTTTTATAGCAGTATTTGAGAATACCGGTAAAGAAGAAATATGTGCCCCAGCAATAAAAGAACATGTATAGATTCTTCCTACACAATAAAAATGGCCTGGAAATATTTTCATATTGCAGCCACAAAAACTCATGAGAAACATTGCTCCATCTTATGAGATGTATTAGTCAGCTTTCATATTGCTGGGACCCAACACCCACAACTTAAAGGGGAAGGTGTTTAATTTAGCTCTTAGTTCAGGCAATTCACTCCAGGCTGGGCCAGCTCCAAGGCAGAAGCATCATGGCAGAAAGGCCTGGTGGAAGAAACGAAAAGAAAGGGCATGGTGGGCACGCTCACCTCATGGCGTCAAAGAAGCAGAGAGGAGCGGGAGGAGTAGGGAACAAGAATATCTCCTTCCAGGCCACAGCCCTCCTCCAGTGACACGCATCCAACCAGGCCCACCTCCTGACAGCACATTCGGCCACGAACTCACCAATGGATTAGTGCCCTTGTGAGTATGGTGGCCCCCAGGTCCAATCACCTACCATCCAAAATCCCTCCCTCTGAATACAAGAGACTTCAGTGGGACATTTTAAACTATAACATATCTAAGACCCACTTGTGTTGTTGGATGTGAACTATTATTAGGTTTGTTATACATGCTCAAGATCTAATTTATCAGGTATATGGGTAAAAGCAAATAAGAAATATGTAAATTCCCCATGATTGTGATAGTAAAGAGATAAGGAAAATTTAGAATTCTATCATGTTAACTTCAGCACCCAAGTGTTTATTCATCATCTCCGACTCACCCACACTTTACAAGCTTTATTCTGTGGTTTCTTCTTATACTAGCGCTCTGAGAATACTTTCAAATCTTCCTTTACAAAAAGAAATTGACCCTTAAAGTTTTAAGTAATTTGACAAAATTTATGTACCTAGTAATGTTATTATTTGAGCCTAGGTCAAGATATATGCTTTGCTATTTTTATGTTTTATCAAATCTAGAACTGAATTCATTTTTTTAATCCTTCATATCTATTATCTACACTGTCTCCATGCATAAATTATACATAGCCCTAAAGCAAGCATGATATCTTGGCTTAACCAGACCTAATGGATTCAGTCACCAAGACACGGTAATGCCCCTCAATGTGGCCGAACGATCATGTACAGCCAAGGAACTATAAAGCCCAGAACTTCAGTATAAAGTGTTTTTTAACACCCTAAGATCAAAACACTGGTTAGGATTAGATGTAAGAATACTGAAACTGCCGAGCTGATAAATAAACATTATACCACTATACAGAGGGCTTCCAGAGGCTTAATTCAAATAAGAAAATTATAGTCTAGGTTGCCATTCTTAATATTGGCACAAGTGAGAATAAATGGAAAATGATGCGTGAGGGGGTCGGTTTCTGGTAGCTGGAAAAGAGGCCTCAAGGGGTTTGCAAATAATTTGGTCATTTTCTTCCACACTTGCACTTTGTGGTAAGAAGAAAAGGAAATTGTGGTACTTCTTTTGAAAAAAACAAAGGGATAATTTAAGCTTAAACAGTGGGTAGTTAGTCTGCATTTGGTTTCTGTTAGACAATTTTTTTCTCATTTCACATCATGAACATTGTGTTGGGCCATTTCTTCAAAGCAAATGTCCCCACCCTTGCTTAAATTAGTCATTGGTTCCAGCCAATGCCCTTTGATGGTCTCGGTGGTTTTTACGTGCTAAGAGGTAACCATCACTGCCAAATAGCAAAGGGGAGCACAGAGCAAGTCAATCTGCCTTCAAAGAACTACATAAATAAATGAAAACAGAAACCCCTTAAACCCAAGAATCATATGGGCAGAGTTTAATTCTAGGCCCTATCTCATTCCCAAGTTTCCTGTTATTCAACTAAAGTGTTCCACTACACTGGCTATTCTCATATTAGCTAATCCTCCTTGGACAGAAAGAAATCTAATTTGCTTTGCATACAAGTCTTTGTCATTTCCTGGAAGAAAAAAAAAAATTAGTGAAAGAGACATTTAGAAGAGGGCAAAAAGGGCTATTTTGGAACGGAAGGTAAAATATCTTAAGCCCTTCAAATCATCCAACATAAATTGTATGTTGATCCCAGCCCTGAACAAAAAGAGAACTTTTACCTGTTACTTTAGCAGTTTACTCTAATAGTAACTCTAACAGTTACTCTAAATATGTTTGCAGTTTATATTTGAATATTAGACATCGAACTACTTGGCTGACATTTAAACATATGGCTAACATATGCCAAATTTGTTTAAAAGTTGTGTCCAAGCGGTTTAAATGTGGAAGACTAAAGTCTATTTATTCATGTTTTCTTATTACATTCTCCTGAAGATAAGCCCGTGCCAATACGTCTGTGTTGGGTTAGGGAGTGTGAGAAGGGTTTGGAGAGAGGGAAGAGAATCCTTCCCTTTTAATTTCTTCCTTGTCATCAAGCGATGAAACAAGGTGTGACACTGAGTGAAAACAAAACCAGTCTCCGTGGTCAGCAAAATATACATTCAGTCCACTTGTTTCTGTAGCAAAGGGCACAATTTACTCATAGAAGCACAAAGCTAGTGCAACTACTCAAACAGAAGAATGCATTCAGGTGGGCTTTTAAATGGCATACATGTAAAAGCCAAAGTTTTAAAGATTATAATTAGTTTGTGAAGTAGTAAATTTTTTGTGGTAGAAAAAATATTAGTAAACTAAAATATGTTATTTTAACTACAATTATATGTTAGACTCCTTTATGTCCAGTATGTTTTTAAAAGGATGCATTAGACAGGCTTAGTGGCATACACCTATAATCCCAGCATTCAGGAGGCTGAGGCAAGAGGATCTCTGAGAGTTTGAGGCCAGCCTGAACTATATAGTGAGACCCTGTCTCAAACAAATAAATAAACAATAAAAATAAATAAAAGACAAGGTCTTTTATTTAAATTCTTCAAAACAATCCAAGAAAATAGATGTTTATTATCCTTTCCATTTTACAAAGAAAAACACTGATGTACTGAGAAACTACACTGGCCATGTTAACAAAAACAGGGGATCAGGGAGTCAAACCAAGGCTATTCTGCTCCAGAAATCGTAACCTCAGTCCTAGTGATAGAGAGATGTTTTGGGGTTGGAAGAAGGCCCCAGCTAATCAAGTCTGTGACTCTTTCTTGGGGAGGGTAATGAACAGGGCCTATCTCCAGAGAGCTAATGATTATTTTATATTTTATATTATCTTCTTATATTTACCTATCCATGCATTTCCACCCAGGTATTAAAAGTGAAAGGAGCTTAAAGTAAAATGGTTACTACATATGAAATCCTACAGTAGGACTGCACCCCATCAGGAGGGCAGGTAGCAGGCCTGCATGGGGAATGAGCAGTCTGTCATTATGAGGTCACCTTCAGAAATGGGATGGAGATAGGAGGACCAGTGATTAGTGTGAATATAATCCTCAGCCTTCATTTCTAAAGAAATAAAGTGATACTGGAGATTATTACTAGCAGATATTACAACATTTGGTGACAAAAGCTGAAATTATTTCAAAATGACTTTTGTGTTAGTGAATATGATTAGTCAGAAAGAAAAATAAAATAACAAAAGTGTTTCTCCCAAAAGACATCTGTATTGGTCAACTTCTTACCACCTGGATGAAATACCTGACACTTGCAATTTGGAGGAAGAAAGGATGATTTTGGTTCATGGTGTCAGAGATTTCAGTCCATGGTCAGCTGGCTCCAAGGCAGAAATTTCACAGCAGAAGAATAAGGCAGAGAAAAGCTGCTCAACTCCTGGTATCTGGGAAGTGGAGCCCACAGTAAGAGTCAGGGAGGAAGGGGCCATTGACTACCAGTAGTCTCCAGGATCAAACGCCATCAGCCACTTCTTCCTAACAGGATCAACCTACTAATAATGCATTCTGCTCATGAACGCATCAGGTCAAAAAATAAGTAATGCGGAATAGGACAAAAGACAGAAGAAGAGGCAAATTGGTGGGACAATGTTAGTACATGCTGAGGCTTGGGAGCCTGGAGCAGGACTTTTGCAGGTGAGGTCCCCAGGGAAAAGAAGGTCTGAGGGGCAAACATCAGGTCAAAAGGCAGGCAGCAGCAAGAAAGAGCAGCTGTGTCTGTATTGTTTATTTCTTACATATGCTGTTACCAACTATTTACATTCTTGTATGTGCACATGCGTGGTTACCAAAGCTAAGTTGTGGTTACATAAGTTTGTCCCAGTCTGTGCCTGTGTTAGACAGCGAGTTCACATTTTGCATGTCCTCAGATCACCTGCGCTTTGAAGCTACAGCATCCCCCACATCCCACCCCCTCAAAGGTCGAGGGCGTGTTGCTCCTTATGAGCAGCCCATGGAGCAAACCCCTTCACACAGACAACAGCAATAAAGGGAATAGCAGAACACTACCAACCCCATTATCGCCACAGTGCAGCTTACAACTATCCGGCAACAGCTGGACCCCAAGGATTCCCACCACCGAGTGAGGGGGCCATGCTGCAAACCTTGGATGGCAGACACCCCTGTATCCATTTCCTATGAGGCTTCTTGCATCTGCATCTGGTGGTCAGGGAGAAAAACACAACATTCTATATGCAAGAGGGCACAAGTGCCTTCTTGTGCTATAGTCGACAAATCCAGAGCCATGACATTTTGTAAAACCACCTTTCTCATTTGTGAAGCCTCATACGTGAACAACACTGAAGCCTGACATGTAATATTCAGGCCTGGACCACACGTTGAGCAAAGACTTCAGCCTAAAGGGATAGGGCTAGGGTCCTGGCCCCTGGCAATATCAAGGCCACTGGATAAAACTAGGCCACCTGTTTGGTACACAGTGTCCCAGTTGTGGGGTGTGACTATAAGGGTGGGTCTGATAGTGCTCGTGACATATGGAAATCTCCAGGTGCAGTGTCCTGCGTGCGGGAAGGTACAGCCACCCCGTGGCGCCACAGACTCATAAGACTTCCGCAACCGGCCAATAGGTGGGCACTGTGCTGATGAGCTTCTGGCCGTCCCACACTTGTTTCCATCAGTGTCAGCAATGTATGGTTACCTAAGTTAAGGGGCATCCACCCCAGAGTTCCGTTTCTCACCAGTGTATTCACCTGCTGAGTACAGGCAGGGCTACCTCCAGTGATGTTATCTCGTCACACACCCCCAGCCATTGTACATAGCAGGTCCCAGTCTCTGTGGGATGTTCATGCTTTTCCCAGCACCTTGATGGCCTAGTGTGGTTTATCCCGGGCAGATCTGGTGATCTGGTCTGGTTTTATTGCTGCCAGTCAATCCAGCTGACTAGAGATATAGGCACAATTCTCCATGGGAGGCCCTCAGCTGTGCTGGTCAGAGTTCAGTGCACTTGTTGGTGTATGCAGGCAAACGTCTGTGTCCAGGAGACAATGCTGTTGGCATAACTCATCCTAGTCAGAAGGACAGGGCAGAAAGAGAAACCATTATAGGGAGATCCCGCCCTTCCAGGAGCACGTAGGCCACATGCTTATCCTATAATGGGACTGTGGCTAGAATCATCTTATTGCCCAGCTTAGAATATCACACTTTGGTTCCCATTGCTACTGGGATTAAGGGAGGCAGGGCTAGATCCACCCAAGTGGTGCCAAGTAGACCAGTTTGGTTCTGAGGAGCCCACCATACCTCTGAATCACACCAGAGGCCTGCAGCAAGTAGGGCACAAGGAAAGGCCATCTGACATTCTTGTCTCTGGCCCATGGTTGTGCCTGAGCTCCTGGCCAGGTGCTATTTCTGACATCATTTGATATGCAGCTGTTAACCACTGTAATGTTTAATGGTATGGGGCTGATCAGTAGAGGGAACACAGAAGGCAAAGCCTATGCCTGTGGCTGAATCTACAGCAGTCAAAGCGTATCTATGTCCCTGCCAGAAAGGTAGAAGCTTGATATAATCCATTGCTGTAGCAGGTGGGGTACTCGTGGTATTACTCCAAGCTGAGTGGGCATCCTCTTGCATGGAGCCAAATGGGTGCACTCTCCCAACTGGGACATGTCTTTACTGTAGCCTTAGATTCAGCAGGAGTCAAATTCAGGTGCCACCACCGTGCTACCACTTGCGTGGTATGGAGTCCTATGTGTCCCAGTCTCCTGTGGAGCCAAGGCACCACAGAAGAAGGTAGCCCTTGGAAAGCAACTGCCCTTTTCAAAAGATTTGCTAAGTGCCTTCCCTGGTAAGAGCAGGGGCTTATTCCTGAGACACGATATACTACATGATTAGTTGTTTGGCCTTGCTCAAAAGTCTCACCATAAGTCAGCACCCCATAAGGGTCAGTGCCTTACCTGGCAGTCTTGGGTCGCCCAAGCTGGTAAGCAGAGCATCAGCCCTCCAAATATGGCCTAGCTGTCAACACAGACATGTAAGAGACCTACTCCATGCATTACAAGTAGCCAACTGCTCAGTTCCAAACCAGGGGAATTCCATACCAGGAAGGACAGCAGCTGCTATCCATAGCGGCACTCTGCCATGGCTAGACCAGCAGCGTCGGGTATACCAGGCACCAGCCCGAGGTCCCTCTTTCCCTTCTGTATGGGGCAAGGTGTCATGATGGGCAGTCTATCATCCTATACTGTTCCCTGTGCCCTGTATGTCATGGGTCCCAAAACTGTTGCCAATGTGGCTGACAATGGGCTAGCCAAAAATGAGGCCTGCTGCTGCAAGTGTGTCCCCCAGGGGTGAGGGTGGGGGACTAGGCCCCTGCACTCCTGGGAGGGCACATCTATGGATGGACCTAGCCCTCTATAGTGTATTTGGTCTGTATTTCCACTGTCTGTGGCCTGTGACCCCCTCACAAGCATATAAAGTGGCACATACTGCTGCAAACTGTTTATCAATCAGGGAATTCCAATTTTCAGCTGCTTTCCATACCTGTGACCAAAATCCAATATTGTGCTTCTGTGTCCCTTGTGTTTGCCATAGGCCCAGCCAGACTCACCATCATCTACACTCACAGTTAAGGAAAACAGCAGGGTAGGGTCAGCTACCCGGAGGGCTTGTGCCTGAGCAACTGCTCTCTTTGAGTCCTGAAATGCAGCTTCCACTGCAGCTGTCTGGTTTCATGTTGCACCCTTTCTGGTCAGCTGGTATAAGGGATGCAGCAGGGTAGCTAGGTGTGGTACAAACATCTGCCAGAAACCTAGCAAGCCCACATATGCCTGTAACTGGCGTACTGTCATAGATCTGGGGTATGCCTGGATCTTATCAATTATGGCATCAGGAATTACTTTCGTCTTATCTGACTAATAAAACACCCAAGAATTTGACACACAAGCCAGGTCCCTGGACTTTGTCTTCATTCACAGCCCATGCCCAGACCAACACAACTTCCTTCAGATCATGTGTGGTGGCTTCCAAATCTGCATGGCAATCAGAGGTTAATATAGCATCAGTATAATGAAACAGCGACACAGAGTGTGACTTGATCCAGGTGGCCAAGTCTGGGCCACCAGGCCATGATGCAAAGCCAGGCTATGCAAACAGTCTATGGCAACACCTGGAAGGTCCATTGCCTGCCCTCTCAGGTGAAGACAAATTGGTCCCGACTGCCTGTCACGGTAGCAATGGAGAAGAAGCATTTGCCAAATCCACAACACCATGGTACTGACCCAGCGTTAGCATGAGATGACCCACCAAGTCAGCAATATTAGGCACTGCCACATACAGTGGAGGAGTCACTTTATTCAGTTCTTGGTAATCCGCAGTCATTCACCATGTCCCATCAGGCTTCCACACGAGCCACACAGGAAATTGAAAGGACTATGTGCAAAGTGTATCACACCTGCTTCTTCCGGTTTCAAGATAGTTTGCCCTATTTCCTCAAGGCCACCAGGCGTTGATACTGTTTCACACACACACAACCCAAGTAACCTGCAGGAGAGTCAGCAGTGCAGGTGTGGATGCCCTCAGGTAATTGTTTCCACCACATGGGTTGGCAAGGGGAATTCACCCCGCATGGTGTCAAGCTGAGCACCCATCAGTGTGTTCACCCCCAGGAGGTATTCTGCAACTGGGGAAACATAGACATCATAGGGGCATGGAGATATGTGCTCAATACTCAGATCATGATGTACTGACTTCCGTATCCTTCTGTACGTGCAGTAGGTGCTATGAAATGGTCCCAGTTGCAGTTGCCATAAATTAGCATTGACTTGGCTGCAGTATCCACCAGCTAGTACATGCTGTATGTTCTTTGGCGACCAATATACAGTCATTTCCACATGCAGCCTTCAGTCCCCTGGGGCCCCTACTCACCTGGTTCCTCAGCCTCCATTTTAGTCAAGGCAAAAAGAGGCCAGAATTACTTCCTGTTTCACTGAGGCTGGTTTTACCTTTAGACCCATTGACCAGTATTGCTGCTCAGGGCACAGCTGCTGTCAGTCAGTCACACATGCAAGGGCTGCCTGTCTAGCTTCTCTCTGGCTAAAGTGGCAGCTAGCAGATCCATCCAAATTTGATGCTGGCTGACTTTCAGCAGCCCTGCTGTCTGTGCATGGAGGTTTGGCCCTGCTTACCTGAGAGCCGCCTGCTTTTTTCCCCTTGCTGGGATGGTGTGTGCTGGTGCAGTGTGTACAGGTCTCTCCTTATCTTGGCACTTTACTTCCACATCCTCGAGCTGGTCTAAGACATCATGGATGGGGCAATCTATGAAGGGAGCTAGAGGGACCGCCACTGTCCTGATTGTGCCAGCCAGCCTGCTCTCCAAGACCATGCTCTTCATGCATGGGATAAGCAGTTCCTCATCAGGGCTATGGTACTGCATAGCAAACATCGTTTGGCACAAGCCTATTTCCCTCAGCGCAGACGCTAAGTCTAGGTAGGTTGTCCATTTCGTGACTTGCTCTGGCAAGTCCCCTGGATTCGCCCAAACTGGGCAGGCTGCCGCCAATAACCAATGGTATCGATCCTACATTAGGATGAGATGATCATTCAAATCCAATATTAGGCTCTACCACATGCAATGGAGGAACCATTGTATTCAGCTCTGCATGGGCCTGTTTATCAAAGTCTGGTTACCTGCCTGCAGGACTGTTTTGTGCACATCCTACAGAACCCAGCACATGGAGTGGGTGCTCGCTATACAAGCTGTTCAGGACCTCTGTGGGTTTAACTTGTGCTACCAGCCCCATTGTACCACAACGGTAGCAGCTACTAGGGCACCATCTCACCCACCTTTTGCTTTAATTGTTTTGCCAGCTTCCACAACTCCGTGGTTGTGTAGACATGTATGTTGTGTGCTGGGTAAAGCTGGATGGTCTTCTTGGCCCTCCTCCTTGGGCAAGGGGTTCCTCAACTTCCACCTTCTGGCAAATAGCAGGCCCCACATACAAAAGCAGGGGACCCTCCCAGGTCTCTTCCCGGAGGTGGGGCTTGTACTTCAGGAGACGCTTTGGAAGGAGGCTGTACTGTCTGTGCCTGTCATGATGACATGGGTGGCAGTCAGTCATTGCTCCAGGTATTCTACAATCTGTTGCTGCTGACCTACTTGCTAGATGAGGGCTTCTGCTTCTTACCTCACATGGTGAAAAGGGGTACAGAAAAGCCAGGCCACCCACCACTCTACCTACTTATGGTGGGAGGGGTCAGTATGTCTGTCACTTCTAACAAAACATCCTGGGTTCTGGACAGACCACTTTCCAGTCCTGCAGAGCTGCCCAAGCTGCCAGGGAGTGGACACTAACTTCATCCTGCCAACTACACCAATCTTTGAGGCTGGGGACCTGGAGCAGTTCTTTTGCAGGTGAGATCTCCAGGGAAAAGAAGGCCTGAGACACAAGCATCAGTTCAAAAAGCAGGCAGCAGTAAGAAAAAGCAGCTGTGTCTGTATTGTTTATTTCTTACATACGCTATTACCACCTATTTACATTCTTGTATGGTTATCAATGCTAAGTCATGGTTACCTGAATTTGTTCTGCTCTGCACCTGTGCTAGACACAGGTTCATGTTTTTACATGTCCTCAGATGACCAGCACTTTGAAGCCACAGCATCCCCCATAGCATGCAATACCCCAAACCAACAATCCAGTACTAATTAATAACATTAATATTGAATCATAATGTGAAAAAAACTAAGGCACTTAGGTGTTAAGTAAACTCAAGTTTATACAGACAAAATGGTTGACATAGTCTGTATCTAAAACCAGCACCACTATAACACCTAAACTGTGTCACTGTTGGCATTTGAGACATTACCTTTAACTTATAACTGAAGATAACAAGGTAAGGCGTCTTAACTCTATTTTCCTCTTTTAAAGTGGTTGCAAATAAAAAGCATTTCAATGAATAAAGGTACAACAACTCAAAAATCTAAACTTAAAAAGCTATTGACCCAGTTAGGTTTGAAATAAAATAATAGGGTAATAATTCACACTTACCTGTATCCTAATCCTATTTTGCTACACAACAGTATGTACATGGGGAAGTTATTTTACCTGTAGCTTTTGATTCTTTCATAAGATGGACTGAAGATGCCATGAAAATCCCATGGATACCTGGGACTAGACTCTCTATAGTGTGAAACATAACCTTTATAAATTTTTAATGATACTCTTCCTTTCCCTAAGGACACTTCAGTGAAGGGACAGAGGAAGAATAAGAAATCTTAACTTAATCCCATCACCAAGAAGCCTAATTTCCTTTCTGTTTCAGATGAAGTGAAAGTATGTGCTGTTGAGATTCTAATTGTATTTAGGTCTCCTCTCTGTCTGCATATTAGACATTCCTAGGAATATTACAGAGACATACTATATTATAAATATAATATTCTAAAAACAGGGCTGCAACTCAGACCAGTTAAAATCAGAGCCTTGAGAATTAGGGCAGTAGGTTTTAATTTTTTTCATGGTTCAGATTATTCCAGTGAAACATTGAGACGCACTTTGCCAGATGTCCATTGGCATGGCCTGCTGAAGAGTTTACAGGTATGGTTATGTGGTTGTCTAGTACAGGTACAATAGTTCAAGTTACTTTGTATGTGTTCAGATTAGAATACTTTTAAAAGGGAAGGAATGTTAAAGCTCACCTTCCTGAATATATATGTATATACAAGACAGCTAAGATGATCGTACTACTAATTTCTATTCATTGAAAGGAGCAGTTAGTGTTTATACTGTTTGAGTATCTTACATATCTATATCTGAGAATCTGAGCAACTACTTTGAAGATAACAATGTGCTATACGATAACCATTGTTAGTGTCTTATCACCTTGTTTTGAAATTTTGTTTCACTTGTATTGTTTTTTATTACTTTCTTTAAAATAAGAAAATGGCTGATTCCAGAACAGGAAATGTATGAGATGGTCTGGAACAACTTGTTGTGCCAAAAAGGAAGAAAACATTCAGGAAGAAAGACAGAAATGGAAGAGGAG
>PVLD010013336.1:0-56436 GCA_004027595.1 Dinomys branickii | reverse complement strand
TACCTGTCCAAATTCAAAGACCCAATCCAGAAATGGGCATCTGAGATGAATACACACTTCTCAGATAAAGAAATACAAATGGCAAATAAATATATGAGAAAATGTTCCACATCCTTAGTCATTTGAGAAATGCAAATAAAAACAACATCGAGATTTCATCTCACCCCAGTAAGACTGGCCAGTATGAAAAAGTCATCCAGTAACAAATGCTGGCGAGGCTGTGGAGAAATAGGGACTCTATTACACTGCTGGTGGGAATGCAGACTGGTGCAACCACTGTGGAGAGCCGTTTGTAGATTTCTCAGCAAACTAGGTCTAGAGGTTCCATGCAAACCAGCTATTCCCCTTCTGGGTATTTTCCCAGAAGATCCGAAAACATCATATCACTCTGATATATGTGCACCCATGTTTACAGCAGCGCAATTCGTAATAGCTAAAATGTGGAAGCAACCCAAGTGTCCATCCACAGAAGATTGGATTAAAAAATTGTGGCATTTTTATATAATGGAATATTATTCAGCTATAAAGAAAGACAGTTTTGGGGACTTTGTAGGCAAGTGGTCAAAACTGGAGCCTATACTCATAAGTGAAATAAATCAGCGATACATGTGCAGGCAACGTATTGTATCACTGGTGTAAGAACCTGAGGGTGGGAATATAAACTAAGAGACATGAAGGAAATCTGTTCAAAAACAAAGAACAGATAGGACGAGGGAAAGGAGAAAAGAAAGAGGCAAAAATGTATGTATGTATATAGGTATATATATAAATGCAGGAGGGCTAACATGGTTCTACTATTGTATTATATCATTTAATGCTAAGGAATAATTGATGACAGGTTATTTGATCAATCTTGTATGTCTGTATGTGTTATCCTGAACACACACTTCGAAGATATCAATATGCAAAGCAGCAACTATTGTTGGTTTTTTTTTTTGTCTTTGGTTTTTTTTGTGTGTTTTTCTGTTGTTGAGAGGATTGTCTGACCAATTTTGCATGTCTGTCTGTGTTCATGTATATACACCTCGAAGATATCAATAGGTAAAGCAACAACCACTGTTGAGTCCATGTCACCTTGTCTGTAAATCAGTTTTATAATACGTGTAGTTTTTTTTTTTTTTTTTTGTGGCAGTACTGGGGATCGAACTCAGGACGCTGAGCTTGCTAGGCAGGTGCTTATTCCACTGAGCTATATCCCCAGCCCCCTGTAAATCAGTTTTGATTGTACTATTTTTATGCTAATTTGTGTTTGTTAATATGTTTTTGTGCTTTTATTTTTTAAAAAATCAATGTACTATACTACATTAACAGAAAGAAGGGGAAAAAACCCATGATCATCTGAATCCAGAAAAAATATCTGACAAGCCCAAGTTTCTTATCAAAACACTCAAGAAACTAAGAATAGGAGAAAAATCAGCACAATAAAAGGCATAGATGAAAAGCCCATGAAAGGCTGAAAACTTGTTCCCAAACTTCAAAAATAAGACAAGGTTGCCCATTTTAACCATGTATATTCAGCATCGTACCGGAAATCTCAGCCAGATCAACTAGGCAAGAAAAATAAATAAAATGATATCCAAATAAAGGAGTAAAATTATGTGCAGATGCAATGATATTAAATGAAGAGATGCCTAAAGATTCCACAAAACAAATAAAAGCAGAACTGTTGAGAAAACAAAACTGTTGAGTAAATTCAGCAAAACCACAGGATGTGAAATCACAAAAATCAATCGCATTTGTACATGCAAAGAATTAACAACTGTAAAATATATTAAGAAACTAATTTACAATAGTATAAAAAATAAGATTTTTGGAGTAAAAACACTTCACTAAGGAGGCGAAAGACCTATATACAGAAAATGTTGCTCAAATAAAAAATGGTACCAAATAGAAAGATGCTGTTTATGAATTAGACCTTAATATTGTTAGCATGTTGCTACCAACCAAAACAATGTATAGATTCGATGCAATCCTTACTGAAACCCCAACGTTTATTGCAGAAATAGAAAAATCTATCCTAAAGTTCATACAAAATCTGGAGGAACCTCAAACAGCCAAAAAAATCTTAAGAAAACATGGTAGAGGACTCACATTTCCTGAATGCAAAGCTACAGTGAGAAAAACAGGGCTGTGAAGGGGAGAAAGAGCAATTGAATAGCAAAGTACCAAAATAAGTCCTCATATATGTGATGAAATAATTTTGAGACCAGTGTTAAGAGTACTTACTGGGAAAAGGGCTGTTTTTAACAAATGGTGGTGGGAAAATTTTATGACCATACAGAATGAAATTGGAGCCTTATCTCAAAAAGAATCAAATACTGAAATACAAGAGCTAACGCTACAAATTCTTAGATGAAAACAGGGCAAAAGCTTTATAACACTGGATTTGGCAATGATTTTCAGATATGACATCAAAAGCACAGTAAGTGAAACAGATAAAACTACATGAAAATTACAATTACTCATGTATCAAAGACACTGCAACAAGATGAAAGGCAACATAAGAGTAGGAAAATGACTTGCAAATATATCTAAAATAGTAATGCCAGAATCTAGAAAGAAGTCGATAGCATAGTCAAAATCACAGAGATGGAAAGTAGGATGATGGCCACCAACGGGAGGAAAACATTTGTTTAAGGTACGTGATAGTTTTGCAAGACGAAAAGCCTTCTAGAGACACATAGTGGTGATGGCTGCCTAACAGTGGAAAAGTGTTCAGCTACCCTAACCACACTCAAAAATGGCTGAGTTGGTAAACTTCGTTATGCAGCTTTTTACACAAAAATATTTTACAAGTCAGTCTGCCATGACATATAGGGCCAGGGCCAGAAAGTGCAGTCCATCAGCCTCATCTGCAGATACCTGTAGAATAGATCCTGGATTCAGGTTTGGCTCTATGAGCAAGTGAATTACTGGGTTTTTCTTTGGTACCAGGACTCGAACTCAGGACCTTGCACTTGCCAGGCAGGAGCTTGGCCATGTATAACTGGTTTTGATGCATACATGAACCTTGTATTAGATGAAGAAGAAATTCATTCTAAGAGACAAGAAAACTTTCTGAAAGGAGATAATATTACTCTACTACAAAGTGTCTCCAACTAAAAACGATCACTGAACTAAGATGGCAGTGGAGTAAGTCAACAGCAGTTAGGGCTATTTATGAAACATTTGTTCATACTGTTCGGACTACTTTTGTGTTTTTACTACAGGCCAATAAATGTACAGTTGTTTTCACTTAAAATTCTTTTACAAAAAATAGAAACAAGTGACTTGCCCATTATGGTAGGACACCTTGTAAACCCAGTACTTGGGAGATTGAGGCAGGATTGCAAGCTCAAGGTTAGCCTGGGCTCTACAGTGAACTCAAAGCAAGCCTGGAATCCATAGCAAGACCATCTCCAAAACAGAAAACAAAAAAACTGGGTGTGGAGGCCCCAGCCTCCTGGGAGGCAGAGGCAAGAGGATTGCTGAGTTAGAAGCCACACAGTTGAAGGCCAGCCTAAATTCCATTGAGTCTGTCTCAACACCTTCCCCCTCAAAAGTGACTCTGAATTATCCTATCCAAGTGATTCCCACTAATTCTTGGACAAACTAAAATCCATGTTGAAATGGATTTGCAAAATAACAGATTTAAGATGACATAAATGTGGCAAGTGGTAAATATGAGGAGTGAAACACGGGAGTTAATCTTACTACTCTTAAAACTACTATAAACTGGAAATATCTCCAAGTTATTTTTCCGAAGTTATTCTGGTAGGCCAATCTTCAGATCCCCCCAAATAAATCATGTACAGTACTCAGCACCACTTAGGCAGGAATGAACAATTTCTCCTTCCAATCCCAGTACAAAAGAATCTGAATTTCCCAGGTATGGTTACCACTTTGTTACTTGGTGCCATCACTTTTGCCAATATTTTAAGTGGTATTTTCAGAAAAATGGAGTTGCCCCCATAAACACGAAAATGTTAAATCCTTAAAATTATCCTGAAAAGGGCCGGGGCTATAGCTCAGGGGCATAGGCGCTTGCCCAGGAAGCCTGGGGTCATGAGTTTGTTCCCTGGTACCAAAAACCCCCACAAGAACAAAATTTTCCTGAAAAGCTTGCCTTTCTTGAGAATTGTTTTAATGGTCAGCATCTGTAAGGTTTCACTGGATGATTTTGGTTTTTGTTTTGTAGTTCAGATTTTTTCTCCACCTAGTGGTTATCACTGCTATACCGCCTTTGCCTACTTTTATCTCATTTCTGATTGAGATTATTGAACGTTTAAGTCTAAAGAGGTTAAGAGATTCTGAGTAAAAGTGTTTTAGTGCATTAACTTTATTTCAAAAGTCTTCATAGCTAGTAAGTCTCATGTGTTCCTGACAAGGACCAAGTTTGAATCAGAGTACGACTTCTATAATTAAAACAGCCTACTGATTTTCTTGGGCTTACTGCTCTTGACCTATCAGAACTCTTATAAATCTTGTAAAGACCAGTAATTTAAAATATCACAAAAATAAAGAAGAAACACAACTTCAAGCTGTAATTTCTCCTTCTGCTGTAACTGCCCACTGTCATAAGCAATTGGTGTGGTGACTTTCAATTACATTCATATTTTTCATTGGGGGGGGGGCAGGTCTTGCTATGTGGTACAGGCTGGGCTAAAACTATGTAGCCCAGGCTGACCTCCAACTTGTGTGATTCTTCTGCCTCAGCCTCCTGAGCGCTGGGATTACAGGTGTGCCACCACACCTGGCCACATCCATATTTCTTCTAAGACAGTATTTCTTTTTTGGAAGGTAAGATCTCACAATGTAGTCCAAGCCTCACATTCTCAATCCTCCTGCCTCAGCCTTCTGCGTGCTGGGATTACCGGTGTATACCACCATCTCCCACTAAGGCAGTATTTCTTGACATAATCTTTGGAGAGAAATTTAAATTTATTAAAATAAATTACTCCCCAACAAGAAAAACACTAAAAAATAGTTTTGTTGGTATTGTTTTCCAACCCTAACTGGGATACTGCAATTCAGCTCTGATACTAAATGCTGAAGGTTAGTGTTGGGCTCACTAATTTAAGGCTCAGGCCTTCCTTCAGAAGACTGCACCCAATTCAGATGTTGACCCCTAGGGAAGTCTCCATTCCGTCAACAGCTCTGTCTGGTTACAATCTGGGGTTCCTGTGACCCTCTTCATTCAAGAATTTGCTAAAATTAGTCACAGAATTCAGACCACACACATACAGCCTGGAAAATAGTACAGAGCATCTGTGATCACAGCTCTTAACTGAGGATGCACTACACAGGCCAAAAAAAAAAAGCCCCATGAATGAACCTGAGTCTTTCACTTGACTTAAAGATCTTTCCAGGGACCACTGTCCAATCTAAAGCTACCTAGGTGTCAGAGTTGCTGTCATTAGCGTAACGAAGACGCTTCTATCATTTAGGAAACCCAAGGGACCCAGGGTTTTGAGACAAAAAGCAAACACATTTCACATTATACCCATCAGTATGTCAAGGTTTTCTTTTCACTCACCGAGGACCAATCCCTGGCTCCAGTGAGAACGCATCCTCTAAGACAATGAAGAGACAGCCCCCCAAACCAGAATGAAATTTTATTGTGTAAAGTGTATAACGGTATGACTAGTATTCTTCTGTACAAAGTACACCACAGTTTTAAATACAATTAAGAGAAATATGAGTCCTATGACAACATGTGGTACAAGCTGAACCATTTACAGACACGCTAAAAAATTTTTTTAAATATCTTCTTTCTCCAAAGAGTCCATTGTGCATTTCTTAGAGTAGAGATGGGGACATATCCCAGGCAAGGTCACAATGGCATTTTATTGCCCTCGATGCTGATTTTCACTGCGTGTGCAGATCTGCTTTTTTTCCTGATATCTGTGAATTTTCTCATCTGCTTATCCAGTCGACTGATACCTTTCTTGGAAGTTGCCTGAAACTAAGAGTGGGGAAGAAATTAAAGAGCAAATTATTAAAATATGGAAATCTAGTTTTGTCTTTCATCTTCTATCTGAAGGTTAGCAGTCAGAGTTCCTGGCTCTAAAACAACCAGAATATGCTGTGGTGACCCACGGAACAGAGCAAGTACACACAGCAGTATTAGAAGCACCTACTCAACTCCCAAAGACTAGTTTTGCTGGGCCTACGTCTTATTTTTCTTTTTGCTGTAGCCTGTGGAAATCTAGAGAGAAAGGGAAATACTTTGAGTACAAATTGTTACAGGTCCATCACTGACATTACATCTAACTGTTTCCCTGGCAAAGAGTAACGTGGGGCTGGCCACCTGACACTTTCAGTGTAGCATAAAAAAAGAATGACCTCCAACAGCAAGGAAAAGTCACCTAGGGAATAAAGCCTTAAGCCCAATACGCAGGGCAGAGGGTTAGAGAAGCTAACTGCCAGGTGCTGGCACACGAGTTTCAGACTTGGGTGCGTCCCCAGCTCTGCTGCAGCAGCTCTGCAGTCACGCTCTGCATGCCTTCCAGGACTCTTCACACTTCCCCTTTGTATCTAAAGGTTTAGTCAGTATTTTTTCTTTCTTATATTTTGAAGACTGCACGTCTTGGAAAGATGTGGTCTCCAAGAAATTGGTACTGTTTAGGAACACTGGATGTCCTGCCACTGATGTCAAGGATCAGTGTGAATTCTTCTCACTGTGGCACTAACAAAATTTAAGGACGGTGAGTAATCAGAGATGGGTTTTTGTATTTTTTTGCCAGATGTTCATTATACAATGTCCTCTGAAGCTCAATTCATAAGAATGCTTAAGTAAAGTTGAGCTAGGAGACATTCTGGGTTGAGCGTCGGGGTGGTGATACCCTTCCAAGCCTTACCCACCTCTAGACCAGTCTCATGTCCACATGACATCGGCGTAACACCAGGCAGGGAACTCTATGCCACTCTTCAGCAACCAGGCATGCTGACCGTCAATCCTAGTTTCCCAGGAACTTCCTAATTCTAAACATTACTTTATACTTTGCACTAAGTATTTCGAGTCAGCATAAAAATTCATTGTCAGATGAGAAAGCACAGCACCTGCTCAGATCTCCCAGCTCTCCTGAATATCTGACCTCTTTTTGGGCAATGTGCTCTAATTCTAGTACTTGTAATCAATGCACATCAGAAATCACAACTGCTCAGATCTCTGACCACCACCCAGCTCCCAGCAGCTCCACACACTAAGCTAGCCTTCTCTCGGCCCAACCCTGGACCCTTCTTCTAAACCTAAGCCCTGACAGATCTGTTTAGCCTTGGCATCAGGGACACACACAGGCCACTGTCAATCTACTTCTGCTGATGCTCAGTTACTCCAAGCCTGGAAACACGCAGAAACACGCAGTGTACCTAACACACCAAATTCAATCTCCCTTCCTAATTCATCAACTCTACACCACACTTCTTTAGGACACCAAAAGGAGATATCAGAGAAAAAAACAAGGATTAGCAAGGTGGATTTAAAGTTTATATAAAAGCATGCATTGTTTCTGCCATTTATTGTTAATTTTAAAAAGCACTCCACAAACTAGACAAACACACAAGATAACGTAGTACATTTTACTGTTATTTAATAAAGAATAAAAAATCAGAAACCACAGAGGAATGAATAAACAAAATATTATGTATTCATATAAAGGTTACATGGATTATTATAAAGCCATTAAGAATACTGTACAAGATGGTTTGAAAGGCAAAATGACCGGCCAGGCAGGGTGGTGCACACCTGTAATCCCAGCACTCAGGAGGCTGAGGCAGGAGGACTGCGCCAAGCTCAAACCAGCCTGGGCTACATAGTGATTTCCAGCCTGAATTACAGTGAGACCCTGTCTCAAAAAACAAAAGTGAAACAAACAAAATACCAAAAGATGAAATGACCAAAATTAAGTAGTATTACTTCAGTTATATAAAGATCAACAGAAAAAAGGGCAGCGAATCTATCAAACTGGTTTTGAATGCTGAGACCATGGATGATTCCTCTTTTTACCATACCAAATTTTTCTACAAGTAAGTTTAAGACATAACTGGAAATACATTTAAAATATTAAATCATTAGGGCTGGGGATATAGCTCAGTGGAATAAGCACTTGCCTAGCAAGCGCAGGGTCCTGAGTTCGATCCCCAGTACCGCCAAAAAAAAAAAAAAAAAAAAAAAAAAATTAAATCATTAACAGTGGTGACTCAGTGAAAGCCCATAGCTTTGGGAATGGAGGTTAAACCACAGCTTCATATTTAAACTAAAAAAAATCAGACAAAGAGTGTCACTGCAAGCCATTTAGTCAACTCCAGTTTTCTTCATGGACAGTGTGATTTCCAGTGATACTGACTAGTGTGCCTATGAGGCAGAGTCTCATTATGTAGTTCAGACTGTCCTTGAACTCATTATGTAGCTCAGGCTGGCCTTGAACTCACTGTGATCCTCCTGCCTCAGCCCCGAGTGCTGGGATTACAGGCATGTGTCACCATGCCCACCTTCTCAGCAGTGCTGGGAATTGAATCCAGGGCTTTGAGCGTGCTAGGCAAGTGCTCTACCACTGAGCCAACCCCTAGATCAAAGTATGACTTAACAGAGCTCCAAAGAGCAAACTACAGCCCCCATTAAAACCATCATGACTGTGGTGTGCCAGGGCAGGAAGGGAGCACCCTCGAAGCTTTCTTCTCTCCTCCAGCTCCAGCAGGGGCTCCAGTCCCTCTACCATACTTCTCCCCACAGGGAGGGAGGCCAGAGCCAACAGCAGCAGCAGACAAACGTACAGCCCCCTGGGAACAAAAAGAATGCTTCCAAACAAGACTGGCCTTTCAGCTTCTAATACATTTTCTTGGTCATACTATACTGTACTTCCCTAAAAATAAGACAACCAGAAAATAAACCCTGACGTGATTTTCCCCCAAAGCCAGCCAGACTGATGCATTTAGTATAGCCACTATAACACACGATGTCGTGCCAAACTAAATGATTTATATGCAAGTGAATATAAACAAATAATGCTATTGACGTTAATACTTACATAATATAAATTATTATTTGGGTGCCTTGGATAAGAGGTAAGCACCTATGTAAACAGATCACTTGAGACTCATGGCTGAATGACCAATCAGAGTGCAGATGCAATGCGTGAATGAGATGTGCACTTGATAACGAATGGGCATGGCCGTGGCTAGTATGCATCTTCCTAATGTAGTATGTCATGCATTGTAATAATGCGCTGTGAGAGGGTGCAAGGAGAGCTCTAGGGCTGGATGTGAGAGGCTGCGGCTGATGGGTCATAGGAAATACAGACCCAAGAAATTTAGGCCAGAATTTGGAGAGTTATGACAATGTTCCAGAAGATGCCGTGACTATACATGAATAAATGTCGATTTTTGTACATGAATAAATGTAGGCTGTGGCTGTTGTACATGAAAAAATAAAGACATCCCTTGAAAGTAAGCCCTATAGCATGTTTTGGAGCAAAAATTAATGTATGACCTGGTCTTATTTTTGGGGAAACAGTGGTTTCCAATTCTCAGAAAAGTATTGGGCAAGAAAATTACAGAGAGGCTAAAAAGAGGTACAAGAAACAAAAGAGAAGTTTAAAAAGGCAGTACTATGGAGGAAGAAGGCCTTTGGACAGAAGCAGTCCTTCTCTACCCTCATTCATTTTCAGTAAATAACAACGCAGGCTGTTGCAATAGCTGCGTGGCAGCAGTGACCAGGATGGCGCCTGTGGAAATAACTGCTGAAGCAGAGGCCAGAGAGGCACAAATGGCAGCAACATACACACACTCTGCACAATGCAGCAAAGTTGCTGCTATTACTTTCAGAGCACTGAGGGCCACTGAGTCTCACTGAGAATCTAGTCCTTCTTCATTTTTGTGACTGTGTACTGAATAAGCTTTATATAATGAGTTCAGCATGTTGTTAAGCCAATGACGAGAGGAAACTAAGCCACTTCCCTTCTGCCAAGAAGCCACCAGCCAGTACATAACCTGTACTGCAGATCATTACTACAAATCTGGGCCCTGACAAAAGTCTTCTCCACAAGAAATAGGTACTAGACAAGAAGAATGCAATGGCTACCAGTGGAGTCTCTACGGTATTGACAAAGGAAGAGACTTTCACGTCAACTTCTAAATATTTGAGAGGCCATGCCTGTCTCAAAATGCCTGTCAAGCTCATTACTTTGGAAATTAAAAGTAGAGAGGCCCTTCTGGTTAGGAAAGCACACGCACACCACTCCCACCCTGCCAACAGCGCATGCCCATGCTTCCCTGGGGACACCTCTCAGGTACACTCTGGGAGGTCCGGCCTACAGGGGCATCCTGTTGCCTTCAATGCTGAACTTGACCGCATGGTGTGCTCTG
Organism: Dinomys branickii; assembly: GCA_004027595.1. Classification (NCBI taxonomy): domain Eukaryota; kingdom Metazoa; phylum Chordata; class Mammalia; order Rodentia; family Dinomyidae; genus Dinomys; species Dinomys branickii. The sequence continues at coordinate 46,092 of PVLD010013336.1, read as the reverse complement.
CTGAGCCGTTTCTGTTCTGCAAATCGCCTCTTATGCTTTTCCAATCGGCTTAGGCCCTTTTTAAGAATACCAGGCTAGAAAGAGTAGTTCAATTGGAGAATAAGATTACCAAGAAACAGTGGTTGAGAAGTGTTTACAACGATGACAGAGGAAATTTTTTAACATTTTTTTTTGGTACCGGGAATCAAACGCAGGACCTTATATTTGCCAGGCAGGCACTGTGCCACTGAGCTATATCCCTGGCCCCTGACAGAGGAAATTTCTAACCTAATGATTTCACAACAGAATTGCTTAGACCGTTGGAAGAGAAAGGAAGGGAGGAATCTGCAGAAGAAAACTGGTACTTACGTTGTTCTTAACAAAAATCTTGGTACCACAACGGTCTAGGCTTCAAATTCCCTTAAAATAAAGGGAGTCAAGGGAGAAACTTCCTGTTTCTTAATATCAGTTAATTCTGAACGTAGCTTATCAGCAATGAACTTTAATCTTGGGTAATACTTTTTTCTATCTCTGATTGTTTGACCTGCAACTTGGCTAGATAAAAGGTCAATAAACAGTTCTCTATAAATCAGGTAAACCTTAAGAACTGCAAGGATTCTTAAAGAAAAAAAATCAAATGGCAATCTATATCTGAGATCCACTTTGGTTCTCCTCTGCTTGCTTACCCTGGATGACTCCATTTCTATGTTCCACTTGGGCCTGACGACATAGTCCTTGTTTGAAGGCATAGGAACCCGTGCTCGGGCACAGAATCCAGGATCTCCAGGCCTAAGAGCCCTGAGGAGAGGAAGAGGAAAAGCACTGATTATGCAGTCAGCCTCTGTGGAGCCCAGAAGCCACCTCACCCTTTTGTTCTCAGTCTACCCCACCCGGCTGCAATGCTTCAAGTCTCCTCTGCCCTGCAGGGCGCCACCCCACGCTCCTGCCGAGTAACTGTTTTCAGCTCACTGCTGTCTGCGGGAATCCCACAAAGCCAACTTCCTCTGCGTTCACACAAATCCTTTCTGCTTTCTTCAGGTCTGGATGGCATCATGCCCCCTCCTTCCAGGACTGTTCCTCCAGCAGGACTCTGAATCTAAGTTCACTAGTCTCATGGAGTTACTCAGGAATTCACTTGAGACTTGAAAATCATGGAGTCAAAATGAGCCCCAAGAGCTCTGACCCCCATAGTTCTCAGTTATGCATAAGCAAATCACACAGTAATCGCCACTGTTTTTTTGCAGGAATCGCTGCAATAACTACAGAGATACATGTAGCTGTAAGAAGTTATACCGAAGGTATTATCTCAACCATACAGTATCACAGCCAGGACACTGATACAATCCCAACTGATCTTAATTTACCTCTCCTCACTTTTACTTGTACTCATCTTTCTATTTAGCTCACAAATCTGAGAAGATCAATGTGAGCCTAAAAGAGGACCATCCTCAAAAGTGAAGCCCCTCTGTGGCTGGCTGGGCACTGGTGAACGGAAAATGGCATAAATCTGTCCCTTCCTTAATTTTAATGAATGGTGACATCACTATCTCAGTATGTGGGTTAAAATTTTGGTTGGGGCCTTCAATTCCAGCCAAATTATCCCCAACTAAGTCACCAAATCTGGCAGCTTTGCTTCTGCAACTCTCAACCTTCTGTCCCTCTGTTCAAGTCTCTGTTCAACTGCTTCTCAGCGTCCAATTCCACTGGGCCGAGCTCCTCCTATATAATGCTATCAACATGAGCATTCCAAATCAAATCCAATGCTTTCCGTCAGGCTCAGAAAGGTTCTATGGAATCACAGAGAAAAAACCCCTCACCTTGATTTTAGTCCTTCACTAGGCCACACCTATATTTCCAGTTTTGTTTCGCACCACTCACTCCTGGCACCCCACTGCTGCCTGATCACTTCTACTTGCCACTTGAAAGTAGGCCTTGCACTGACTCCGCAGCCCAACCCATTACCCTCTCTACACCCCTACCTTCTCAGCACGGATGATTTGCTTTTTGTACTCTCAAAACTTAACAAGGAGTCTAGTACTTTGAAGCAGCAACAAAATCTTTACTGAATGAACTATTAATTTTCGAAAGCACTACTTTTCTTAAAGTACCAAACAGAAATCTTCTTTACACTCGAAAAAGAAAAATTAATACAAAACTCTTACTTCTCCTCTCCTGTTAGCACCTTTTCCAGGTCTCTTCGGGGTGTCTGACCACCAGTGCTAAGAAAAGAGTAAACAGTGAGATACTGGGCTTAAACCCTGTAATGAGAGTAAACCAAATATCAAACTTAGACCGTAATTAGCTCCTTTACACTGGAGCAGCGAAATTAACTCCTGATCATTTAAAAGTACTGTTCGTTCACCTAACACGCTTCCTGCGGTGTAAGCAACTCTGCATGTGTAACCAATGACCCTATCCTCAGTATGTTCCCCACAGACTGAATAGGAACTTCTCTTTCTCTGGGATTTTGGAAACAGACTAGGAAAGTAATTTTCTGCAAGTGGCTGGAACAATGTATTCCCCAGAACTATGAAAGAGGCCACATTTCACCAAATTTGCCCAGAAAGGTCTTGGTATGGGGTGGGGAAGACTGGCACCATGCGCTATTATATTTAACTAAAAGGATATTATGAACTGCTTTCTTTTCAGATGTAATGTACAGAGCAAAGACCAAATCCTATCAATCTGCAGATAATCCCAAGATCTTAAGGTCGCATCTTCCCAAGCGCAGGCGAGGACAGTTACTCCACCTACTCATACCTGCTCAGTCTTCGCCGCTGAGGCATTTGTTCTAGATCTCTCTGCTCCCTTTCTTCTCTCGTCATTCCTTTGTAGTTGGAGGTGAGACCAAATATAGGCCGAGACCACTCATCTGTAACAAGGAAAAAGCCCCAACTACTTAGCCTACCAAACAGTATTTTCTCCTACGAGGCTTTTAAATAACCACATCCTTGTATAACAATGGCAAACGTTTTATAGCTTCCGATGATACAAACAGCCTGCTGCGGCTTGTGTGTGCTGCAGGTTCACCACCACTGAACCCTTAGCATATTCTTTTTTTGGTACCGGAAATGAAACTCAGGACTTTGTACTTGCCAGGCAGGCGCTGTGCCACTGAGCTATATTTCAGGACCACCCACAGGATAAACACAACATAGTATCAGAATTGTGAAACACTGGATGATTCAGGAAAATAGTGCAAAAAGACCAATCAGTAGTCACCAGAGATTTAAAGAAAGAAACATATTACCTGCTTTGACAGTCATAAACAAACTGGGCTAGCCATTTTATAAAAACGTAATTTTCTTTTAAAAAAATTTATAAAGGGTAGCTTAATTTCTAGGTTTACTCTGCTGAAAATAGGAAATATTTAAATTCTACTTTTTTACTCTAACCAAAAATAGCCTATTACTTGTCAAAATGGTCTAAATCTTTGAAAATTACATTTTTAAGCCAAGCATGGTGGGGCTCACCTGTAATCCTAGCACTCAGGAGGCTGAGGCAGGATTACTCTGAGTTTGAGGTCAGCCTGGACTACATACTGAGTTCAAGGCCAGCCTCCACTACAAAGTGAGACCCTGTCTCAAAAAACCAAAAGAATAAAAAAATTAAAAATAAATATAAATTACATTTTCATAGTATGGTGTAGAGATTGTATTTCCTTAATCATAATGTAGGTGCTCAGGTGACCATGAAAAAAAGTACATGTACACTGTTCACTTACTAAAGGTCCAGAGGTGCCAAATGATGTTTCTGTCTGAAATATAATGTAGCTTGCCACTGCATTAATATACTACAAAAACCAGAAAGCACCTCTACAGACACAAAACAGGCATCACACTAAGAGGCAGCGATTCTCAGGAGTCCATGTTATCTTCTAAAACAGGTGTACTGACTCTACCCCAGGGCTCAGAATCAGAATGTAACTCATGGACACCAAAGGGAATACTCATTTCTCTCATTCTGGGGCGACTGAAAACCAGTTTAAACGCAACCAAAAGTTTACCATGCACTAGGCAGTAAACTGCAAATGTAAGCTGCAAACCAAAGATGGTATTATCTCTATGGTTTATAAAATGTATTTCTCTAACAGTCTTGATAATCTTAAAACTTTAACAGCATAATTAACTGTTTCTAAACACAAAAGCAGTTACTTCAATTTCTTTCCAATATGAAGCATGGGAAGAGTTAAGAAGGATAAGGAAAACAAAAATAGACTTCCTGCTTAAAACTAAAGGATTTCAGACAACATGCCACTTGAATAACAAAAAGTATTTTTAGTTAGGCTCTGGATTTCTCCAGCATTATTAAATAAGAATATGGGAAAGGTTTTGGAGAGCATTACACAAGTAATAACTGTAGCGGTAGTAACTATAGCAGGGCTAACATTTCTTGAGTACTTACTATGTGCAAAGTGTTGTGTTTTGTAAACTTCTTCTCATCTAATCTTTATAATAACCCAAAGAAAGCACATGTCAATTTTACAAAGGAGGCCAAGCACAAAATTTAAATCCCTAGCAAAGATACACAGCAAGGAGGTGGTGGATCTACGATGGGAAGCAGGTATGGCTAACTCCAGGGCCCCCTCCATGTTTGTGATCCATGACTAGAAAGCACATGCTATCAATTCCCTGTGATGAATGCAATCCTTATGTATGACAAATGTGTACTGCTAAAAAAAAATAAAATATGACTTTACTTGATATATTTAATACTGGATAGCACAGTAAGTATGCTGAGAAGCATTTTAAGTATAAGAAAAGAAGCTAGTACTTTTAAGAAGCTACTAAAATGTTTCTATTCTACTTGACTCATTTTAAATAAATATTGTTAAAAAATACATTAATTTTTATATACGTCTCTATACAGACATAAAAACAACAAACAAGAAGCAAATTTTACATACTGATTAATTTCCCTGCCATGTCCTTGTTGGACCTTGATTCCTTGGGGTGTTTATAGAGATACATCACTGCTCGTCCAATCCCACTATGCTTCAGGGTCTCCTGGCTCACACTAGGTAGCTGGGGAACACAAACACACACAATTAATCACTCAGAAGCTGGGAATTTTGCTGATCTATGCTACAGGACCTTTAAGACCTAGTTCATTCACATCAGAACAAATCTTAAAAGCCCATTTCTAAGATCTACAGATACTACACACACAGATCTTTGTGTTTCATGCAAAGTTGAGAGTTTAGTATTATCACTAAGTTGAAGTAAAACCAATCACACTGTGAAAAAGTGTGAACCCAGCATACCTACAACCAGCAGTTTAACATAGGAGTTGGCACAGGCCTCAGAAGTCAACACAACTAAGACTGAACCCAAGCACAGTCACCTGCCCGCTATCTGACCTTAGACAAAGCATTTAACTTCTGAGTTTTCATTTCCTCATCTGTAAAATGGAGACAATTCGCCTAACTTACAGGTTTATGGTGAGGAAGAGGTGGGCCAAATCACACACAAAGCACCTGCACAGTGCTTGGCACATAGGAGGTTCTTCCTTGCTAAGTTCAAATAGTTGGCCCAAGGCAGCAAAGCCATGCAAGGAAACAAGCCTAGCTCGATTACCATACAAGTTCACATGACTCTGAACATGGTGTTCTTTCTACTTCAAGTGCCTCTCCAGCAAATGTCTACTACTGGATTACTGTTCATGGAGATACCATTGCTACTTCAAAATTCCCTTCAGCACTACAGTTATAGGAAGTTATGGGTTCTTCCTTTTTATGCTCATTTTATTATTAGGTAGTTCTTTTTTGTAACCCCTTTTTGGAAGGCTTTGGCAGAAAGAATTTATACACAGTAAAATACAGAGGTCATGAAAATACAAACCACTTTAGGCAATTAATGAAGCACAATCAGATTATCTGCTGCTAACCTCTTGCAGAATCTTCAACAGCTCCTCCCGAATCTTAAGTGCTGGCAAACTTCTATCTGGTAGAGGTGACAGCCATTCTTTGATGGCAGACATCACACCACTGTCAATAAATGTTTCTTTAAGGTCTTGCCTGCAATAAATAACAATAAAAAAGTCAAATCAATGAACCTTACTTCCACTGCATCTCCCTCAGACTTTTCTTATGTTTAGTGAAATTTCAAAATGGTGCTTAAAAAAATTATATACACATTCAGTATTACTGGGTCTCTACTATAGTCTCAAAAGCAGAATGAAATTTAGTTCTTATTTTCTAGATTTGAACAGCAAAGATGATTTGTTAAAAATAAAACCAGAATAAATTCAAATCACACAAGACAGATTAATGGTGATATGCAGAGTACATTGCTCACTTTCTCAGAATAGTATTTCTTGAACAGTTTGAGGAAGCAGAGACCAAGAACTGTGCTATTATTTGCAGGATACCAAGAATACAGCTGTCCTGGTAGAAAAATGATCTCCACAAAATACTGGTAATTAAATTCCATTTTAGGCCACAGAATTGATTACACTAACAGAAAACCTGGCCACAGAGCTCTGCCTGTGGGGAGGAGGCAACAGCTGTTCAGTCATACTGGTCCTAGGTCAGGCTTGGGGCACATTAATGAACTAACACATGAGGCCATTAAATACAGGCTGTGATTTTGTTCAGAGAAGCAAAATTGCTGATGAACATGAAAAAAACAATGAAAGAAATTTCCTAACAAGGATCTAATAATAAGCAGGGCATCATTATTACAGAAAGATCAGTGATCATGCTGTTCAGGGACACAGAAGTTTTGAACAATATGTGCTTCAAGTCACCCCCAAGATTTAATGTTTTTAATCACACTGAAAAAACAGAAGCAATTTTACCAGACCCTACATTGCCTGTAAAGAGTAAAATTAGTAGTTTTCAAGGTTTTCTTTCATTAATATCAGTTTTCTATTCTATTTCTATCAGGCATCAAAGTTTAAGAAAAATTAATGAAATTTACTTTAGGAAATTGTATTCATGATTGTATCTCTGTGATCAGGCAGAGACTATCATTACTTAATATTCTAGAATACTAGTACATGGTTTGAGTATCATTCCATTAAAGGAAAAAACTTTTTCAAAGAAACAAAATACTTACTTTTTAAGATGCATAACCACAGTAGGCAATAAAGTTAATTTTTTCAGAGCTGGCTTTTTTTGATTGTTCAACTGTCTGTCTTCCTATTGAGAAAAAAAGATTTAAAGAAACTGTTACTAATGAATTATAACCACTATAATTCTGAACCTTAAAACAATAGCTTCTCAAAGACACTGCAACTTTTTGCAGGGTACAGTGGCTCATGCTTGTAATCCTAGCACTCCAGGAGGCAGAGCCATGAAGATGGCAAGCGCAAGCACTCCTGGGCAACTAAGACCCTATCTCTAAACAAGTGAAAACCTAAGACCACCAGTGCCACCATCACCACCACCAACAGGGGTGGGGATATAGATCAACGTGAAGGCTCTGGGTATAATCTTCAGCACTGAAAAAAACTACAATTTTTCCTACAAGAGAAGATAATTAAGTATTAATATGGTTCTGCATCTATCTAGCTCATTAAATGACTTGGTCACTAAGTGAGGAATCATACAGCACAATATTTAGTGAGGAATCATATAGCACGATGTACATACAGCACAATATTTAGGACAAAGAAGTGGTCAAAGGAAACCCCAACTTGATGACTTGCTTTTATTTGTGTAACTCTTACATGCACTATTGTAATGTGTAACAGAACATAAAACTGCAGTGCTGTACCATGCAGTACATCAGCAAAACTTACAGTACTGTATAAACAAGGTATACTATACCCCCTCAAAAAAAGAGAGGTTCTAAGTCTGAACAGCATGCCTTGATTGTAAGTCTGAACAGTCATTAAACAGGTAACTAGCTTGCTAAATGAGGAATGTCTGCATAATATATATTTTTTTGTATCTGTATCTGTCTGAGTTAGTCAAACTCATAAAATTATTACAGTTACCGTCAACAATTCTAAATAGAGGTACAACTTTAATTTAAAATACTGGCAGAGTTATCAAGTTTTATTATAGCTGGTTTTAGTCTGTCTTCAAGAATAATCTTCCAGATATGACTGGTATGCTGTATTATCAAATAAAGACTTTCGGTAGTCACCTGGGTAATTTTTATTTTTTAGTTATGAAAAATACCAAATTCTACAAATACATAAGGTACCTGTCCTGTACATCTGAACAAGTAAACACATACAGCAGTCTTAGTCTGCCTAGATCTTGACCTACTTTTCCCTCTCCCCTTATTTTCAAACAAATCCTAGACACTAATCATTGAATCCATTAATATTTCTGCAAGAACAAGAACTGATGGTAGTTGTTACTAATGACTTATACCTACTATAACTGTTTTTTAAACACTTGGACAATTTTTACAATTTGGACAGATTTTTAAAATACAATGAAGCTAGGCTTGGTGGCGCATGCCATCTTCATGGCTCTGCCTCCCAGAACAGTACTTGGGAGGCTGAGCCAGGAGGATCGTTGCGAGTTCAAGACCAGACTGAGCTTCGAAGTGAGCTCAAGGCCAGCCTGAACTGCATAGTGAGACCCTGCCTCAAAAAAAAAAAAGAAAGCACTGAAGTAGATGCAATCTCTTGATCAGAGACAAGAGAATGACACAATTTTATTTTTAAAATTAATTTCAGATGTTTTTGCCAATTTTATCAACCCTCTCTGTCCCACCCTCTTGGAGTCTCCTTTACTCCTCCTACAGAAAACCCCTTTTCTGCCTGTTGAGATGCTTGCAGATCTCATCGATAGGGCTTTCCTCCTACTGTAATACTCCTTCTTTTGAATAGTCATGTCTTGTGTCAGTATGCAACTCTCTTTCCATTTGAACCCCAGCCCCACGCGTGTCTCAATCCTTTCCAATGAGTTTGGAAAAGTGGGGAAGCATGTAAGAAGCACTGGCTGAGGGACTGATAGTGGATGTGAGACTCTGCTTCCTAAACATTTAAAAATTCAGGGTAATCAGGTCTACCTTGGGAAGAATGGAAAAACCAGGCACCCTCACCACGCACCACAGTTCCTCCTGACAAACACACATTTAGTAGGGAGTTTCCTACGACTTTACTGTAGCCTGTGTAGTTGAGGGAGATAGGAGCTATGGAGGTACCCAAACAGTGCCCAGGGACGAGACAGGATAAGGACATGCTGCCCACCGCCCTAGCTCCACACTGCATGGGACGGAGGGAGTAAGAGCACAGCAGCAGATCAGCGGTGGACGTTTGCTGCAGACCCCAGGAGGCTGAGTCCCTCAGCCAGTTCCTGATGGTTCCTGCCAGTCCCTCCCTCAGCCTTGGAATGCCAGCCCCCCGTTCGCCACTGCTAGCTTCCAGGTTCCTGTCTAACACACGTGACCTGTGGTCAGTGATACAGGCACACAAGGGGCTACTCTCAGTAGCACACAGGTTGCCAGTTTGGTGGCAGCAGAATGAAGACTGTGGGCTATGGAGCATCGCCTCCTCCCTAAAGACACAATTTTATAACACTTTTTATAAACAAAGACATACCAAACTTAATGGTGAAGTAGTCAAACCTGAGAATAAGGGGCTGGGGATATAGCTCAGTGGAAAAAGCGCTTGCCTAGCAAGCGCAGGGTCCTGAGTTCGATCCCCAGTACCGCAAAAAAAAAAAAACACCTGAGAATAAGCCATTTCCCCACAAAACCAGCAAAGTCACTCATCTAAAAGTTTGTCCACTTAATACTTGGGTCTTTTCTTTTCCTAAAAGTGACTAAAACATTTATTTCCATGTTTAAAATTTAGTACATTAAAACACAAAAAATTATAATGCTGGAATCTAATATGGGACTCGTTTGAAATGTCCTCTTTGAAAATGCTCATGGGACAGATTCAGTCTAGAACCTCTCATTTTAGACTTAAAAGGGTCCTCTTTGGTTTCACAGGTTTATCTGTGAGCTAAAGCTTTTATCAGCTACGAAGGAGTCTAACACTAGAGGACAGCAGAGGACAGGAGAGGACAGGAGAGGACAGGAGAGGACAGGAGAGGAGAGGAAAAGAAAAAAGAAAAGATACCTTGGGTAGGAATAATGGGATAGGGCCAAATGTGAAGGAATTAGTTTGTTGAGGAAACTGATCTAACTCACTCAGCTTTCTGTACTACCTAAGCCTGTTATAAAAAGAAAATGATCATTTCATCATGCGTTGCTGTGCTGTTTTGTTGTTTGCATTGCTGGATTTAAGGTTAAATGTAACAAACAGATGAAATGTGCTTTTTGAGCTTTCACATTGTCCTGGATTTCTTTTTTAAACCTTGGTCATTGATTAACTGTGTTAAATCTGTTATAAGAATGTTTAATTGCAGCCTCCACTAATCATTCAGAACTGTAGCAGCATAGTATTATTTGTAAGAATTCAGTTATTTTTATACTTATATTGACTATAAATCTGCTATTCTAGTCAGTAAAGTGATGCAATAGAATTAATTCCATTCTCAAAAAAAATGTGGAACAATAAATGTTTTATCACAAAAAAGCAAAATATTTTTCATGTATTTTAAAAGTAAAGCATTTTTTTAAAAAAGCCACCTGACAAGTACAGAGGGAGAAAAAAAGAGTCAGCCTGGCAGTGACCAATCTCACCTCAGCAGCTTCATTCATCTTGACAATCATGGCGCTAACAACATCATCAGCGTCACTAATAAAGGTGCCGCCGTCACGATTCCGTCTGCGCTTGCCACTCAGGCTTTTTTTCCGCTGCAACATCACCTCAAAATCCGACAGGAAGTCCATACTAAACAGTAACATAAAAAAATTAAGTGACATCCAAGTTCTTTTAATCACACACTGATCACAAGAACACCAAACTGCCTAACTCTAATGAGGTGCTGCTTTTTAAAAGTGCAAGTCCATATAACTTGCTATTAAATAGCTGCCTGTAGACCTATGTCCACCTCCTGTTCTACCTCAAGTGTTACACATTAATCACTAACAGCCTCAAACTTAGATAAACTCCTTCACACTTGTATCTATCAGCTTTGTGAAGAAATATTTCAAGTTCTCAATCAGCTTTAGACTCCCTACCTTCTTTTGGAATAGGTGTTAATGTATTTGTATGTTTCTATCTTATACTGCTTAGGTAGAAAAAATAAACTACTTTTTCATGGTAAGAGCACAATTCAGCACAGGACTGAGATAAAAGACAAAAATCTGTAGGTTTATTAAGAACTTTAGACTTTCACAGCTTTCATCAGTCATACTTAAAAGGAAGGTGGCCCTCTGACACTACTGGTATAAATTTAAATTTCTAAGTACTGTACTGCCATACCTACTCAGTAAAATACAATCATCTATTGTTTTTTTTTTTTTTTGGACATAGGGATTTGTATCAGCTTTATTTATTTTTTTTGCGGTACTGGGGATCGAACTCAGGACCTTGCGCTTGCTAGGCAAGCGCTTATTCCGCTGAGCTATATCCCCAGCCCCTCATCTATTGTTTTAAGACTTCAGAATTACTTCCTTACGCCCCACATCAGCTTTCTCTAAAGCAAATATATATGCATTTTTTTTGAACCAGGAATCAAACTCCTGACTCCACACTTGACAGGCAGACACTGTGCCACTGAGCTATATCCCTGGCTACAACAAAAATATTTTTAAAGTTGTTTTTTTCAGAAGAGTTGCTTGGTGAGCCATTGTGTTACATAGCACCACAAATTAGAAGAGCTGAACCCAGGCAAATAACAGTAAATAATTCACTAATAAGAGCATACACAGGGAAGATAGAGGGAGAAAAATTGAAGAGATTTTATCCTAAAGTTAGAAATCAAAGTGAAAACAAGAAGTTTACTTTCATTTATTTAGCTGCTCTTAAACAAATTCCTTAAAAAACAAGTGAATCTCAGAACTTACTGTTTGCCTCTCTTGATGTTATCATCAGAATCCGAATCTTCTGCTTCTTTCACCTGTGTTTCACCTCCTTCTTCTTCCAGATCTTCTTGATTAAAACCCTAAAGACAGAGTTAGTCAGTTATTACAGTCCCCTTACAGAAGCAGCATATTATTCAGATGCTATGGGACACTGCTCTGCACTTCTCAAAATCCCCAAGAGAATGTGGACACCAATCCATACCAGCATGAAGTATCCTCACTGTTTTTAGGGCTTTGGGTTATTTCACCAGATAGGGCTTAGGGCTATGACAATAATTTGTTTAACACATTTACCTACTGACACTGTTACGTGTATTTGAAATTCTTAGACCTACCTGGGAGACTGTCTTCCACGGACGTGATGCCAACTGCCCGTCCTTGCAAAATGTGAGTGCATGTTTCCTTACTTCTGCTCACTACAGCAGGTTATCAAACACTGATATCCACCAATCTCCAGACCAAAAGCCAAAAGCCATTTCAGTATGGTTTTCTTTTCATTCTCTTATTATGACTAAACTGTGGCTTTTATTCATGTATAAGAAGCTATTTCTAATTCTTTCTCTATGAATTCTATTTTCCATTTTTATGTAAACAAAATGGCCAATCTTTTTTGTACAGGCTTTCATTTTTCTTAACTCTCATACTTTAAGAGCCCTTGTCAATGGTTCCCCTTAGTATGCTGTTTTTCTCAGTGAACTAAAACTACAGCAAGTTGATGCTAACTCTTCAAACTAGGTAACTACATCTTACTCTTGTTATGTGGTGCTTAACTGAGAGAAAGCTACAGAGGGCAGTAGCCAATGCCTGTGGCACACAGTCTTTCAAAGATTTATTAAATGAATTGTTCCTTTCTGTCTTTCCTTAGCTGCATTTTTCTATAATTTTGAATTAAATACTAAATTCATCTACTTGAATTTTTGCCTTAGTAAACAAACTTGATTTCTTTTTTGACCCAAGAACTGTTTCAACCAGCCTTCAAATTTCAAAATAGCAAGAGTGTTTTTATTAATTGTTATTTTTAGTTTCATTGTGCGGATTTGGAAAATATTTTCTATACTTCTTACTTTTTGGAAAAACTTAGTTTAAAATGTATACGGAAATGCAAAGAACCAAGAAAAAGCCAAAGCAATGCTGATGAACAAGACTGGAAGACACAACCAATTAATCATAACTAATGTGCTAACAGTGCAAAGATAGAGACAAAACTGAGAAGATGGTATAGAAACAGTATAGAAAATACATAACTATTTATGAGAGAGACGGGATCACTGAGTAGTAGGAAAGAATGATCATTTCAATGAATTATGCTAGGACAACCAGGTATTCCAAACTGGCAGTGTTTATGTTTATGTTTATTTTAACTTCTACTTCAAATCACAGACAAAAAACCAATTCTAGGTGGACTACACAGATATGAAAGGTAAAAAATAACTTTTTTTTTTTTTTTTTTGTCTTTTTGAGACAGAGTTTCACTATGCAGTTCAGGCTGGCCTTGAACTCACTTTGTGCCCAGGCTGGCCTCAAACTCACAGCAATTCTCCTACCTCAGCCTCATGAGTAAAAATAACTTTCTAGAAGATAATTTGTTAAAACAACATCTTCATGATCCCAGGGATATGCCAGTATTTTGTTCATCAAAAGGTTCTATAAAGAAAGGGAAAAGAACTGGGCACGGCAGTGCACACCTGTTAATCCCAGCACTTGCGAGGCTAAGGCAGGAGGACTGCCACGAGTTCAGGCCAGCCTGGATTACATACTGAGTTGAAGGCCAGCCTGAGCTACACAGCATGGTCCTGTTTCAAAAAACAGTAGGAAGGGGAAGAGAGGAGAGGAAGGAAGGAAGAAGGTGGGCTGGGGATGTAGCTCAGTGAGAGCACTTTCCCAGTAGGCACAAGGTCCTGAGTTTACCCCTAGTACCAAAAAAAGGGTGGCGCAGGCAAACAAATGAGAGATCTTTTTAACTTGCACAATTGTCAACAGGCCCATATCCCAGCTATACACAGAAAAATTTTCTGTGGCTTTTTGGACTGTTTCTTTTGTTAGCTACATTCACCTTTGCTCATGGCTTTGCCTACTTTTCCTTGTAGTTTTGTATGCATTTAAATCCGTATTATCAAGGGCAAAGAATTTTTAAATCATCAATAAAGAGTCATCCTCTTTACCTCAAGTAATGCTTTCTGCCTTACATCTCCTTTTCTTAATACAGCTATATTTATTTTCTTTTGCTAAATGTTGATATTGAGCATCTTACTCTTTTATTTTCAACTTTCTTCATGTGAGATGAATCTCTTGAAATATAATTGGTTTTTAAAATCCTCTCTTAATCATCTTTGTCCTTTAACTAGAGCATTTAATACACTTACATTTTATTCATGTGATATTATCCAAGGTTTAATCTGTGACTTCACTACGTGCCGTTCTGTAAGTGCTCCCTCATCTACATTTATTTTCTCTTTTCCTGTGTCCTTTCGGACTGAGTGACTTTTATTATTCCATTACTTTCCCTCTGTTTCAAAGTTACTTGTATCATTACATTAGTGGTTGCTTAGATGACAAGGCGTCTCAACTCGTTAAAGCATGCATCCTACCTTGTCTGCCAGTGTATATTTCTGTTCATTTAGAAAGATCTGTGAACTTTGTAATTTCATATATATTCCCAACTTGTTATTGCTGTCAGATTTTGTCATCTTTTAAATTACGCCAGACATAAACTTGTTTTCTATAGTTAATACTGTGACTCATTCACATGCTTTTGTTCATTTTTCTTTCTTGCCATATCTCCCATCTTCTGAGGTTACATTCTTCCTGCCAACTTCTTCAGGTACTGCCTTTAGTTGGTACACTGTTGATTCATTCTCTCATTCTCTCGCAGTATTCTTGAGAAGTACTTCTGCTGGATGTAACAAATTTGTAACTTCACAGCTATTAGATTCTACTGTTTCTGCTCAAAAGTTGGCTATTAGTCTAGCTGCTGCTTGCATTCATTCATTCATCCACTGTACTGGGGACCGAGGCCAGGGATGCCCTTCCATGGCACATGCTACATCCCCAGCCCTTTTTAATTTTGAGAACAGGGTCTTGCATAAATTCCCAGATGGAACACAAATTGGGATCCTCCTACCTCAATTCCTCCCACGAGCTGCAATTACAGGTGTCCACCACCTCACCCAGCTAGTTGTTGCTTCTCTTCATGTAATTCTTTTTTCCAGTTGTTTTTTTTTTTCCAGTTGTTACTTTTAAGACTCTCTCATTTTCTTTGATATACTGCAGTTTTATTATAACGCTGTTAGGCATAGACTTCTTTTTACTGTACTTACGCTGAATGCAATTAGGAGTTCCGTAATATATGGTTTTATGTATTATTTCTGTAAAAATTGCTTCTGCTATTATGGGTTTTTTTCTTCTCCACTGGTACTCTTAATAGGTTATGTTAAACTTTCTCATGAACTATCCATGTCTTTAACATGTTACATTTTCCATAATATATCTCAATTTTTAATTCTAGATATTTCCTTGTAACTTATCTTGCAGTTCACCAATTTGCTTTTCAAGTATGTCTTTTGTTAAACTCGTGCTGAATTTTTAAATTTAGCTACTATATCTTTATAGTTCTGAAACTTTTAATTGGTTCTTTCCCAGATCTGTCTTGTCCTTTCAAAAATGTTTGTTCTGAAAAAATTTTTTTTCTTTTTCTCACCTTGAACGTATTTTAAAGGTATTGTCCAAAATTCCTGTATTAAGAGCCCCTGGGTCTATTTTTATTGTCTTCAGTTATTACTGTTCCCTTTTATCTTTCACTGAAAACTAGTATGTATCAAAAACTTGATAATCAATCATAATCTGATTTCTGAGCTAAGGTTCACCAGACTTCTAAATGATCTCAAATTGGCTTAAAACCTGAGCAAAAGTTATTTTACTTCAGTCCACCCTTAATCCTTTGGTGCTGCTCTTTGGAGTCCCAAGCTAGAGCATTAGGGTTTTCAGGGTCTTTAACCTCCCCAGGCTTTAAACTTTAAATTCTGCCCCTAAGGCCTGAGGCTGTCAAAACTATAGTTCCTTGGAGGAGCTTTGCAACAGGCAAAAGCATAGTGCCTTTGTCTCTTAATGTATACCTGCACCACATTAGCTCAATTACTACTTTCTTTACATATCTTTGTATTTCACTTTCTGAATAATTTTCTTCTCCTGAATACATCATAGTTGCTTATTCCTACTTACTGTAAGTGTTATCAAAGAACAACTACCATAAAGCAGAAAAAAAGCTTTAAATGCTTTAACAGAATATTTCCATCATACTTACTGTAAATTCTTCTTCTTCTTCATCACCAGATTCTCCAAATATGTCTGCAATAAGATTTCTAGAAAAGAAAACATATGAAAGCATTAATCTGCTTTCTTCCCATTTACATAGAAATCATTTTTCAAAACAAAATATAATTCATGTGTAGTAAAACGTGCCTATCTTGTATCCATTCAATGGGCTTTAAGGATGTATATTCACATAACCAGCACCCCTATGAAGGTGCAAAATAATCCAATCTTGTCACAAAGCTCCCTATACACCCTTCTAGGCAGGCCCCCAACATCTATCTTCTGGAAGCATCTAGTTCTCTGATTTCCAGGTTAGTTCTGGCTGTTCTAACAACTTCACATAAACAGAATCATGTCACTGTGCTCTTTGCTTCCTTCATTTAACTGTATTATCTTTGGGATCCATATATGCTATATATAGGATGTGTACAGGAGTTCAGGAACTAAAATCCTAATTTCCAAAGTCATGAAATTAGGCAATATCTCACCATGGTATCTGAACACAAGTTTAAAAAGTTTGTAAGACAATTTCTATTATGACAAAAGTCACATTATATGGTCACTTACTCTTCTTCATTGCCTGACTCACTATCACTCCCAAACAGATCCTTCTCTTCATTTTTCTTATCAGACAATTCTTTCCCTGCTTCTTCTTCACTGTCAGATACTACAGTCTTCTCTCTTTTGCTTGACTTGTCTGACACAATGTCGCTGTCAGAGTCATCAGCATCAGAGACAATACGATTCTTCTTTGCTGCTTTTGAAGAAGAGATCACCATTAATCTTATTTTGCCATGGTCATTCTACCACTAACCACAACAGATGCTCCCAGATACCAGTATGTGACACTAAAGAAAACAAAAAACAAAGCACTAACACACAGTTAAAAAGTGAAAGTAAGTAAATAAAAGAGGAAAGAACTAGCAGGGAGTGTAGTTCAGTGGTACAGCACTTGTTTGCTATGCCCAAGAGCCTATATTCAGCCCTCACTACTATGAAAATAGAAACAAATTCCCCAATATCTCACATCAGAGTCACCTTACAAATTATGTTATTTTGCTTAGTAAAAACATAGCCCAAAGATGAAGAAATCAATATAAAGCTGTCATCTCCTTTTAAGGTTAGCAACTGACATCCTTCTCACACTGCCCAATATTACAACTAATAATGCAGAACAGTTGCCATGAGTTTGAGACCAGCCTGGGTGGTAGTGAGTTGAGGTCAGCCTAAATTGCCTTGAACTCTGATGCCAAAAAACCAAAGAGGGTAAAAGAGACTGGCTATTCTTTGCTAGGAATACTCCTGTTTCTTATTGCTTGTCACTTTAACATTTCTCACATTTCTTGGTAAACTGGCAGTCTGTGTGATATTTTTTTACCTTCTACTACTGTAACTATGAAGTTATTAGGGAATGTCTTTTCCAAAGAGGTTAAGTTTCGTAAGAAAGTAATCAAGTAAATTTACTACCTGTGAAAATGGGGTCCCAGGTAGCCCAAACTCTTAATACTCTCCAGAGACACAAAGCCTCTGTATACAATCGCCTCCAAATATCCCTGCACTTGGGTACTCAACGGTGTTTTAACAAATACACAGAAATAGCTATGGAGGCTCAGTTACTATTTGGAGGAGACCTACTGAGCCAGCCGTTACAGAGACCCACAGCCAACTCTTGATATAGTCAGGAGTTTTCACCTGAATATGTTTCTTTGAAACATTATCCTTTTTGGTGAAGTCTTATACGCCCACTGACTTGTGGTCTGCCTTACACTTTGCACAGTGAAAGTTACCAGACACTGCCAGAATAAGTCAGAGGGTATTTCACATTCAGCTCAGCCTATGAGAAGCAGGAATAGAGTATCAAGTTGAATAATACGGATCTAACGTCATGGAAAAGGATGGCACAGTCTTTCAAAGTTAAACGCTTAGGCAGTAAGGAAAGCACCCAACAGAATTCCTTACAGGCTCTTTCTTCATCTTCACTATCGGAGAGCACAGCTGCTTTCCGCTTTGCTACTTTTGCTTCCTCGCCCTTGTCTTCATCTTCATCACTGTCCGTTTTTGGCCTTTTGAGTGCTTCGTCCTCACCGTCAGAACTGTGAAACTGTTTTTTGGCCATATGGCTATCTGAACGAAAGGAGTCATTCTGAACTTCTGGGTCCCCTCCCTTATTCTCCCCGTCACTGTCGTCATCTGACTGTGGCTTCTGTTTGAGGCTGGCGGTGTCCTCAGCTTCAGAGTCACTAGCTGGTCCCTTCTGAGGCTCCTCATTCTCAGAGTCACTGACTCGGGGCTTGGGGAGCTCCTCATTTTCTGAATCACTCGCTTGGTGCCTTGGGGGGTCCTCACTTTCCGAGTCACTAATTTGGGGCTTGGATAGCTCCTCATTTTCCGAATCACTGGCCTGGTGCCTTGGGGGATCCTCACTTTCAGAGTCACTAATTGGGGGCTTGAGGAGCCCTTCATTTTCTGAGTCACTGGCCCGGTGCCTTGGGGGGTCCTCACTCTCTGAGTCACTGACCCGGGGTTTTGGGAGCTCCTCATTTTCTGAGTCACTGGCCTGGTGCCTCGGGGGCTCCTCACTTTCGGAGTCACTGACCCGAGGCTTAGGAAGCTCCTCACTTTCCGAATCACTCATGTGTGGCTTTGGAGGTTCCTCATTTTCCGAGTCACTGGCCTGGTGCTGCGGGGGCTCCTCACTTTCGGAGTCAGTCCCTCGAGCTCTCAGAGCACCACTGGGCTCAGAGTCACTGGCAGGACTCTTCTGGAGCTCTTCCGTCTCCGAGTCACTGGCGGCATGCTTCTGCACCTCTTCGTTTTCAGAGTCACTTGCATGCCCATTAAGCGGCTCCTCATTTTCAGAGTCACTCCCTGGTACTTTCTGGGTCTCCTCGCTCTCTGAGTCGCTCCCGTGCTGATTGGCATCCTCATTTTCAGAATCACTCACAGGAGGCTCCGCCCGCTCCTCAGACTCAGAGTCACTGTCCTTGTGCCTGTGAAGTTCCTCGCTCTCAGAGTCACTAGCGTTAAGGTTTGAGGGCTCATCATTTTCAGAGTCTATCACGTGGTATCTTTTGGTGAGCCCATCCTCTGGATCACTATGTTCATTCTGGAAAGAAATGAAAAGAAAACCTTGAAATTATGCAAAACAAATTTGATAGTCAAATGTTTAAAAATTTTAACAATTCTTTAGATGTACATATATATACTTAAATGTGTAATTCTTATCCTGTATCTATATGGAAACAGCCACCTTGGAGGCCAGAGTATGAAATGGCTTACCATGGTGTGGACCTCCAAAGAGAAAAAGATAACTGAAAGATCTGTAAAGCATGAGATTAATTCTCAAGAGCTAGATTTTTCAAAAAACGAAAGAAAGAAACTCTGACTTCCAATTCTACTTCTAATTCCCCCAAACCTAACTATTTTTCAGATTAATACAAACAAACATGCAACAATGTTCTCTTACATATAAGCATTCTTGTTTTATTTTAGGGAAAAAGATCATACGTCTTAATTGTATTTAACGGGTCAAATAACACACATTCTCCCATGAGAATCTAAACAAGGAAAGGAGGAGCCGCCATTTTCTAAGCACTTGTTAAGTGCTCATGATATTTTGTGCTCTCTCATGTTTATTTATTCCTCATAACATTACTTCTCATGTAAGAAAATGGGCTCAGCATAGTCACAGTTACACATCTTGCACTTTTGGAACAAAAGCTTCGTTTTAGGGAGAACACGATTAATCTAACTAGCCCATAATATAATCTGAAATGCCTACTTTGAAAACATGTGCTAAGGCACAAACTATATAAAAATACAGAAAAGATACATAAGATGAAACATTCCAAAATCTAATACCAAGTACTTTAGGATTTAGAAAATCTCTAGAATCTCTACTTTCAATAATATTCTGATTTTAAAAAGAAAGTATTTCTGTGTTTCAATGTTCCCTCTTAAAAATCTATGCAGTCAAATATTTCTTTTCTTTTTTTTTTTTTTTTTTGTGGTACTGGGGATTGAACTCAGGACCCTAAATATTTCTTGAGAATATATGACTGAATATATGGACTTGCCACAGATCAATTTTCAAGCATCAGAATCTTTAATAACATCTATGACCACCACCATGCTATCTATGAACAGTTAAGTGATGAGAGAATTCAGTGACAAGAAAAATACCTCAAAGGTGGTGTCACAAAATTGATTCTTCAATTTCCCTAGGCTTACACATAAACTAAGTATGCTGTGTTTACAACTTTAAAGACAGTATAAACGAGCCTACAAAGTAAAAAGTTTAAGTTTTTAATATTTTATTGCCACAACACGGCATGCAAAAGAAACATTAATTGCTATATAAATTAAATGAAATATGAACTCACCAAAATCCTACACATTTCAAAATTCTCAGGGGCATTTTTCTTGAGTTCTCAGTGGGTACTCTGCATGGTACTAGACTTCCTATCACACACCTACTATCCCAGTGAAAATGGCCATTTACTTATTAAATGTTACATTATTAACCTAGGAGGGAAAACACAGAAACTTGCCAGTATAGTACCAAAATCCATATACTCTCTAAAGTTTACTTTAGCCGTATTTCTTAACTTAGAAGAATGTAGATAAAAATTTATCAAGAGGGGCCGGGGATTTAGCTCAGTGGTGCAGTGCCCGCCTGGCAAGCATGAGGTCCTGAGTTTGATTCCAGGAAAAAAAAAAAAAAAGAAAAAAAATTATCTTGGATGTAAACTCTAAGAACACAGGTTGCGTTGGGTTTATTTTCTTCCCTGAGGTATCTCTAGAGCACAGAATGGCCTCGAGCCACACACATTCACAATAAAGCACTTACTGAATGGATAATAAAGGAGTTAAGTAGGAGTAACATAAATTGAGGAATAACTAACTTAGTAAGCATTTGTTTAATGTCTACTGTGTGCAAAGGACTAGCAATCAAGGTGGAATATGTTTCTCAGCATCTGACCCCGAGGAGCTACTGTCTAATAAGAAACCAGCCAAACACATCATAAAACCACTGAAAAAATAAATAAATAAATAAATAAATAAATAAAACCACTGATACAGTGATACAGTATGTACTATTATGTAAATATACATATAGAATTTTGAAAATCTATAGAAAATGAATGTGTTTATGAAAACAAGTTACAAGGATATGAAGGCAACAGGTAGCCTTGTTGTGAGGACTACACAGTTAACTAGGATGGAGGGTACAGGAACCAGAAAAAGCGAAATGGAAAGTGCAAACTGGCCTATGGAAAGCCTTTAATGACACATGCATCACATAACTTGTTTATATGTGAGTCAACTTATCTTAGTTGCAAACACTAACTATCTCTGGTTAGGTCCAGAAACAAGAACCATCTTCTGAACCACAGTGAGATGAACGGCTAGTAGTCCAGAAAGAACCTAGGCAGCTCAGAGAACTTAAAAAAGGAAACTCCAGGGTCTTTTTACTAGAATACCATCAATAACATGACTCAGCTCTAATCATGCTATTTCAGTGTTTAAAATCTCACTTTTAAATTTCTAGGAGAGATGATCTAATTGGCCAAGGCAGTATCAGACGTGATCCAACCAGTTACACCTAGAGCAGAAGCCAGCACTGGAAGCCAAAGGACAGAGATACCACCATTCAATAAGGGTCCTAGACCCTTGTCTAGGACCCTTTTTCCTGCTTTTCCTGACACATAACCTATGCACTGCAAAATAGCAAGAAATGTAAGGGCATTACATACGAAAACAATTGTAAAACTTACGGATTTCCATCAACTTTAACGAATTTCACAAGAGCCTAGGTATACACGGTATGTGGCATGATGGGCAGAAAGTACTAAGACAAGAAAGTGCTAGTCAACAAATTCAAGCTAGAGGATAAATAGCCAACAACACAGAATCTGGGAAAAGTATATTACAAATTATACAGTTAATTCAAAGCTATAATATTTAAAAGTTTCAGGCTGGTTCTGGCAATTAAATTATAAATTTGGAATACAAGTTTTTAGAAGTCAAATTAAGTACAACATATAATAGAACATATAATAGAAAGTGCATATAGCTCAGCAGCATGGCGCCTGCCTAGCAAGTGCAAGGTCCTGAGTTCAATTCTTGCCACCAAAAAAAAAAAAGTGCAACTAAAATGGTATATATATTAATAATGCAAGAAACACACTGGTTGCCACTGTCAATAAAACAGCACACTGAGGATTGTGGAAGGCTTCAGAAATGTTTATAATCCCTCACACCTCCCTGTAATACTTTACACTAAAGTTTTAAAGAACTATTGTTTATCTATAGTAAGGAAAAAAAACTTATTTCAGCATATAACTCTTTTGTGGAACAAGACCACAATACACACAGAGAAATAAATGACATTCTTAAACTGAAAACCAAATACTAAAACTGTGGTAAAGCAAACACTAATTTGTACATCTCTAAGGAGTACATCATCAAATCTAAAAACTGCCAAACAAGATACTTGTTTTCACCCATCAGAAGTGTCAAACTCAAAACAACAGAAATTGTTACTATTTTACCATTATAAATAGTCAAACACTAAACAAACAGTACATTACACAGTGAATTCCAAGAAGAAATAGTTTAACTATAGGAGTATTTTAAAAAACGTTTCTTTGAACCCTATGTACAGAAGATCTTAACTGAAATCGCCTTACTAAAATTTGTCAGTGCAAACCTGCTGGACTGGCACAGGAAAGAAGCTGAGAGGCTACGGATGCAACTCAGTGGTAAAGCACTGGCCTACCACGTGTGAGACCTTAGCAGTAACACAAAATAAAACACATTTAAACAGGGAAGACAGAATCTGAGAAAACCAACAAAGTAATACAATGCTGTTGGTCACAGTGGTTCTTGGGCAGCTGCTGCAGAGAAGCTCCCTTTTATAAGCATACACGTAATACAATGAAGCTACAGGGTGTAAAATAGGTCCTGAAGAGTACTGAGAAGAGATTCTATATAATGCTTAAGACTTTATCAAAGTGAGGTCTTGCCCACTCTCCAGACTCATTCCCCCAGCTCACCAACATTAATATATGACACAACCAAAGTTCCCACACTTAGCATGCACAGCAATCTCTTGGGGAGCTTTGGTAAAATCTTATCTCCAGATACTAATTTCATTAGATTTAGGGAATGAGTCAAAGAATTTTCATCCTGACACGTGATCTACATGATTGATTACATTAAAAATCCTTCTCCAGTCATGTGGAAGTGCTGACTTCAGTCAGCTTCATCCACATGCTTACGAATGTTGTTCTCCTTGCCTAGGTGCTCTGACCTTTACCTTGGCCTTTTAGTGACTTTAAACATGGAAAAAACACTCTCCTGAAGCCTCTTCCATCTTTCTTTCTAGGTGCAGCAGAATCTGACAGCTAAGAACACAAACTTTAGAGTCAGAAAGGCCTGGGGTCCAAACTCAAGCCCTGCCACTCTCTACTGTGTGATAGGTGGAAATTTTCTCAACTCCTCAAACCTCCATGTGGTCAGTGTGGTGGTTAGGACCGGACCAGTATTTACACCTCAGAGGGCCACTCTGAAAATTAAATGATTGCAAGACAGTTAACAAACATTATTAATTGCAGAAATCCACGCTTCAAGACAACTCAGGCGCATCCTCTGCAAAAGCTGAGCCGTTAGCCATTCCCCCTCCCCATACTTCTGCTTCCCTGGAAACTGCCTGGCCACATTTACCTTCAACACATACTGTCCTTTGGGATCAGAAACCATTTTTAAAATGTTTTTCCCCTTGCAGAATAAAGAAACAAAAATGTCTTTACTGAAATGAAAAAGAAATTCCATAAGCAGCACTAAACAGTGCATGATTCCTAACAAAAGTAAAGTGCAAATGGAATCACAAGAACGAGAAAGAAAGATGGTACACAGGACAGAAATGGCCAGGAAATCTCATGGTTGTTGACACACACCCTGTAAGGACGGGCTCTCACACTGACACAATCTCTCGCTGCTGGAGAGCTCCACAGGAGCCAACTGCCACCTTTACTCAAGGGGAGGGGGCTGTCACCAGCACCAGCATAGGATGGCTGGGCCTGCTGGGTCTGGCTTGCAGTTAGAAATAACCAGAAGCCAGGTTCCAAATAACCTTTCTTAACATCCCCTCTCTGTTCTTCTATGGGACCCTCAGGAGAGCATATGTTACTTTCCTGTATGGAAGAAACTTACAGGTGTCTAGATTTTATGTCCTTCTTTAGTACACTTTCTATGAAGAGAAAACAGCTAACCAAAACAAAGCCCCAAAACATGTAATTAATTTCATGCTATCCAAGAAAAATTAGAATTGGCAACCAGAGGTAAGTGGGTCATATTTGAGGAACTTCCCTCCCATGTGATACTCAAACTGTTTTATTAAGATGTTGTACATCCACTGTACAACTCAAAAAGTGTTCAGTCTTTCCTCTTCTTCCCAGTTGCCCTACCACAAATGGAGGGTAATTCTGAGCTCTAAGATGAACAAAAACTCCTCAAAATCTCACTGTTTTTTTTTAATATCCCTTTTAATAATATTGGAAAAATGTTAATGACCTAAAAATAAATACATGTACAATCAACTATTACTGCAACTGTTCAATGCAGATTTTCTTTTTAAGCCAAGGCAAAGGCCAGATGTGGCACACACTTGTAATCCCAGTTGGTTGGGAGGTTGAGGCAGGAGGATCTCAAGTTTGAGCCCAGCCTGGGCAACTCAGCAAGACACTCTGTCCAAAAAAAAAAAAAAAAAGCCAGACACCGTATACCCATAATCCCAGCACTACAAAGGCTGAGGCAGAAGGATCACCATGAGTTTGAGGTCAGCCTGGGTTATGCAGTGAGTTCAAGGCCAGCCTGAACTACATAGGAAGACCCTACCTCAAACCACCCTGGGAAAAAGGGTAAACACATAAAGGAAAAGAGCTGGAGATGTAGCTCATTGGTAGAACACTTCTAGTTTTAATCCCCATTATCCACTATACCCACAAACTGCAAGGCAAACTCAAAAATATTAAACTTCTACTTCATATGCCAAGTATATTTTGCTTTAAAATGGAAGTTTTCAACTTCATGAAGATTAACAATGTTCTTACCCCTAGAAAGTACTATCAGCAAGCCAGGAATGGTGGTGCATGCCTGTAATCTCAACACTTGGGAGGTTGAGGCAGGAGGGCTGCCATGAGTTCAAGGCCAGCCTGGGCTACATAGTGAGTTCAAGATGAGCCTCAACTACATTGCAAGATCCTGTCTCAAAAAATTAAAAAAAAACCCCGCCCCTGCACAAAAAGAGTATACCACCCTTATTTACTATATATGGTAACTATGTAACTATAAGGTAGTACAATAGATATTTCAGTTCTCAAAGTTGTAACATTTTTATTAAACCTTCACAATAGCCTTCTCAGCCCTCTCTCAAGAGAGTGAAGCTGAAGTTTACAAAGATGGAATACTTTTTCCAGCAGCTGGTAATTATTAAGAGGCACAGCTAGAGCTGAGCGGTCACTCAGGCTTGTAATCCCAGAACTCTGAGAGGCTGAGGCAGGAAGATCACAGGCTCAAACCCACCCCAGCCAACTTGGCAAGACTATCTCAAATATAAAATAAAAAACTGATCTAGGAAAGAAGCTCAACGGAAAAGCCCTGTGCTCAATTCCCCAAAGCCATTTTTAAAGAAGGGCTGGGGTAGAGCTCAGTGGCACAAGCACCTGCCTGGCAAGTACAAGGTCCTGAGTTCAATCCCCAGTGTCAAGAAAAGAAGAACAAGGACAAGGAGGGAGAGGAAGGCTGCAACTGAAAACCGAATCCTGGCCACCACAGAGCCACCTTCCACCACAGACCGCGACGTGATCCAAACAGCGGCATCACCGCTCCGCAGAGGTCTGCTGTTGCACCATCTAGCCAGTCAAAGTTACCTCTTCATGCTCGCCTCCCATTAAGGCAGTCCATCTCCCAGTCACAGGGCACTCTCACAATACACAGAGTCCTTCCCAGTTCTACGCCTTGGCCTCTGCTGCTCCCAGTTCCAGTCAGAGCCGTTACCACTGGTCACCTGTTCCTCCTTCATCCACCGAGACATCTGTGAATCCCCCCTCCCCTCCCTGTCTGCCCCTGCGGTGATACCTGGGCAGGTGGGAATACCAGCTTTAAAGAAAAAACTCAAGTCTAAAACTTTATACTGTTCTCCCAATTTAAGGAACTAAAATATCATATTATCAGGCTGTTAAGAAAACACACTGAGACCTAACTGCGGTGAATTTTTTAGTAAGGGAACATATTGTTAAAGACAAATTAAAAATAGAGGTGAAGCTGTGTGTGGTGGTGCACACCTGGCGTTCTGCGAGGCTGCAGTGGGAATGATGCGAGGCCCGGCCCAGACTGGACAGTTCAGTTAGACTCTGACTCAAAAAGAAAGGTGGGAAGGTTTCTTGAAATCTTCAATTTCTCTGTGATGTTTTCCAGTTTTCTGCATATAGGTCTTGTAACTTTTGTGGTGAGGTTTATTGCTATTTCATATTTTAATACTTTAATAAAAATTTTTCTTTCTGTTCGCCACCATGAAGTAGAAGTACAGCTGCTTTTCAATGAAGTTTATTTTGAAAAAGAAAAGAAAGGAAAGGAGGGGGGTATAGCTCAGTGGCAACACCTGTGTTCAATTCCCAGTACTAAAAAAAAAAAGAAAAGAAAAAAAGAAATCTAGGGCACAAAAGAAAGGTTCCTCCCCTTTTTTGGGTACCAAGAGTCAAACTCAAGACCTTGTGCTTTGCCAGGCAGGCACTTGTGCCACTGGGCTATATTAGCAGCCCAAAGAAATGTTCTTTACATGTTTCTCCTAACTTTTGAATTTTTAGATAATTTTAAATCATTTGATACAAGCTCATAAAAATGAGTTGCCATATAAAATAATGGAGCAATCACTACTTACTTTCCCCTTGATTTAAATGTGCCCTGCAATAACAAAGAAATGTTAATCATACCACCTAAAGGTCACCATTACTTACACTTTGTTATTAATCTTCGTGAATTTAAGAAATTGAAGTAAGACTGAGAACAGAAAAGAAAAATAAAGTAGGGTCTAGAATCACGATCCCTTTTGTGGAAGGCGTTGGGGAGCAAAGCCAAGGGCTCCGGTATGTTTAACTATCAAACCACCGCCCCTCCATAGAGCCACATTCAGCCTGACAGCCACAATTCAATAGCCTGTACCTGTCAGGTAACACGATGAAATCTCTCATGTTTCCAAAATTTTTTTTAAACAAATTCAAAACTGCATTGCCATTCTTACAACCGCTTATCTGAACTTCAATCACTTGCTTTCTATATGGTCGAATATTTACTGTTTTCTTCTTATACTTACTACTGTATATTTCACTGCCCTTCACAGAAGGGTAGCCCTGGCTCCTTACTCAAGCAGTGGTAAACAATATGAAGAGGTCATTTTGGGTTGTTAATGACAGAAGCAAATGTGTTACTAGCATTTCATTTCATGCCCAGGGAACCAAAATGCAACACATCCCAAAACAGAGCAATGTCCAAGCACCACAGCCGGCCTGTAAGAGTGTCTTCATCAGGAGGCAACATAACCATCCATGTGGACCAAGAACAGGACCTGGAGATTTGACCAATGCACACACAGACAGGAGACCCAGTGAGCTGAAAGAACTCACAAGGCCCAGAAGAGACTGTAGTAACAAGCAAAGGATGCTGGGCCCCTGGAGATTTGAGAAGGTGAACATGAAGAAAATGTTTGGCCAAGAAACAAGAGACAAAAATGAAACCATATGAGGACTTCCAGCATCACAGCATGTCAAGTTCTATAGACCTGCCCCCCAGTGAATAGTACAATAGCATGTAAAAGCAATAATCACCTCTGGAAATGGTCCAAAGGACAAAGAGAAAATGAAAAAAAATCCAGAAAATTTTGGCAAGAGAGATGCCAGCTAGTTTCTGGTACTTGAACCAAGATCACTGCCTCCTTTCAGCCTCATAGCTAGCTCATCGGGTTCCTCTTCCCCCTACTCCACGCCGGATGTCTTTCTTCCCTGGGAGAACTAGATGTTCTGCCCTCAGATGTCGGAGTTCTGGGCAAGGGGATTTTAGAGGTGGGTATTCAGCGTATCCCTTACTCAAGGAAAGGCGGCTCTACTGTGAACAGGTGCCACACACTGAGAATACAAAGGCTCTTGTCTCCCTGGCCATGGCTGGTGAGACCATGAGAGAACAGCTGCCACCTCACTTCCACTTCCACCCAGCAACTTCTAGTGTTGCAGGGTCACTGAACGAGAAACCTGCCACTTTCTTGAGCCCAAGCTGAGAGACTTTGCCTGGAGAAAAGAAATCACAACCTGATAGCTCTTAATCTCTCCTCAAAGAGTATGCTTCACTAGCAAGCACATTAGGGAAGCTGTGGAGGGAAGCACTTGGGAAGGGATTCTAGATACAGATAAAACTATAGGAAAAAAAAAAGCTGGGCATGGTTGCACAGCACACCTGTAATCCCAGCACTCGGGAGGCTGAGGCCGGACGATGATTGCGAGTTCAAGACCAGCCGGGGCTACAAAGGGAGCTCAAGGCCAGCCTGAGCTGCATAGTGAGACCTTGTCTCAAAAAGACCAAACCAAACCAAACCAAACAACCGTAGGCCAGCTGGTTTGCAGGAAAGAACCAAGACTAAAACAGCTAGGAGGAACCATTGTGGGATGAGAATACCTACCAAATACTGTTCTCAGAACAGTATCTTCAAAGCAGCCAGTCTGATGGGATTAATATGCAGAGCAATTTGTACCCAGGGCACTGCTGTAAACAACAGCACAATTAAGGAGCAACAAGGAGTTTAACCACAGGGAGCAAAAGAGTTTACTCTCAAAAGAAAAAGACAGCTGACAGTATAAACCACCAAGCGCAGATCTCAGACTGAAAATATCTGAACAGTATCTTACCCAGCTATAGCCTGGTAGTAGGGCCTAGAACAGACTTTTTTGTCACTATTCCCTAAACAACACAGTGTTACAACTACTGACAGCACTTTCATAGTAGCATGGGCATATGCAACCTAGAGGATAACTAAAATTATACAGTAGAATGCCCATGGGTCATATGCAAATATTATGCTATTTTAATTATTTCAGTTTGTGGTGTTGAGGCTCTAACCTGTTTAAGTACGCACTCTACCACTGACTTATAGCTCTAGCCCTTATAGGGCCCAAAGCATCCTGACTTTTGATAACCCCTGGACACAGGGAACAGGGTTCTGGAACCAAGCCCCATGCACACGGAGGGAGAAGCATGATGCTGCCTCTGTATCATACAGGCACTAAAATTATACTAAGATTCTTTAATGCCATGGAGAAATACTTAAAGTATAATCTTTTTGTTTTGTTTTATTTTGTTTGAGATAGGGTCTTGCTATGCAGTTCAGGCTGGTCTTGAGCTCACTTTGTAGTCCAGGGTGGCCTCAAACTCGCAACGATCCCCCTGCCTCAGCCTTGTGAGTGCTGGGATTACAGGTATGTGCCACCACGCCCAGCCTTTAAAGCATGATCTTAAGTCTAGACACAAAATATACACAGCAAAGTCTCAGGTAACTTAAACACGTACTTTACATGCATGGGGAGAATTAAAATGTAGAAGAAATAACATCAAAAGATTAACAGTCATTGCTATGATAGTATGTTGATTTTAACTTTCTTCTTTACATTTTTATATAATTTTCAGCTTTTCAACAATATGAACATTCACTTAGAATCCGTAATTACTACAAAAAGCAGTTGCTTAAAGATGAACTACATTATGTTTATGTACAACTAAGGCAAGAAACCATGAACTGTTAATGATCAATCTAATACTGCTTCTACATGCCCAATGTACCATAATAACATTTATAGTATCAAATAACTACTATCACTAATAATTAGAATTTAGCCTAAATATCTAAGCGCCTAAAAAAGGAAGTCACACCAAAATGGGCTCAGGATGAGCCATTCCGGCACCTGTGTTTTGCTCTCTGATCCCCTCAATTCCTTACTAACTTCACTCTAGCCATGTTGACTTCTTGATGCTTGCTGCGGTTTGGGACTAAAACATCCTCCCGAAGACTCCTAGGTTCAGAGGCGGGCTTCCACAAGCTCAGAGTAGATCCTGAGGGTTCTAGTTCCATCAGAGGGTTAATCCCTGGATAAGCTCGCAAATGAGTGGAGTGGCGTAACTGAGAGCTGACAGAAACCCCTGGGACTACTTGTAGGGACTGAATCCTGGGTGTGCGACCCGGGGGACTCTATGTGGTCCCCGGCCCTTTCTCTGGTTCCATCCCTCTCTCTCCTTGGTTGCCAGGAGGTGATGGGCTTTCTTCCACCATGTTTCTGCATCATCACAGGCCTAAAAGCAATGGAGCTAATATTGCCATGGACTGAAACTTCTGAAACTATGAGGCAAAACCTTTTCTCCTTCAAGTCGTTTTTCTCTGGCATTTGGTCACAATGACAAAAGGCTGCGTAACGTAGTGCCCTTGAAGACTTCAAGCACACTCCCACCTTGGGGCCCTTGACTGGAATATTCTTTCCCACAGACATTTTCCATGAGGCTATCCCCTTCCTCCTTTTCCTACCTTGGCTCCAATAGGCCTATGGAGACTTCCTTGTTCAACAGTGAAACCACCCCTTCATCCTGGTACCTGACAATCTTCATGCTCTTTTCAGAGGCAGTACTGGAGCTTGAAACCAGGGCCTCCCATAAGCCAGACAGGTGGCTGTATTTCATGGTTGATACATTGTATCAACTTGGAGAGTCTAGAAGTTTGGTGAAGTGACTCAACAGTTTTGCATCTTGGGGTGAAAAGACATGCCCTTACCCTTCTGGGATGTTGGGCATTGTGTCAATTTGAGGTTTAGGTTAACTATGTGATTTAGCAGGGAGCCCAGGTGTTAACTTTGTATTCATCCTGTGTCTGTGCAAGAGGAAGGCATGGAGATTATGTGACTGCTGCATGTTCCCTGGGTAGGGGTAGCCTGCTTACAATATAAGGGAGGGAAGAGGCTTGTTTTCTCTGCCAGTCCTCCTTTTGTTTGCTCTTGCTGCTTTGCTGTTCTGCCGCCATGAACTGTTGCCCTCTGCCATGTACCACTCTGCCTTGGAGCAGGCAAGTATGGACTGAAACCTCCACAAACTGTAAGCTAAATAAACCCATCCTTCCTTAATTTTGCGCATTGGGTATTTTGTCTCAGCAACAAGAGAAAAGTAACCAAGACAAAATTTGGTACCAGAGAAGTGGGGTCATTGCTGTTGACTATATACCTGACCATGTGATTTAAGAGCCTTTGGAAATGGCTTGTGGGAAGAGTTTGGAAAGGTTTGGA
This sequence comes from Dinomys branickii, assembly GCA_004027595.1. Lineage (NCBI taxonomy): Eukaryota > Metazoa > Chordata > Mammalia > Rodentia > Dinomyidae > Dinomys > Dinomys branickii. The sequence continues at coordinate 14,549 of PVLD010013336.1, read as the reverse complement.
GATGTTGTCTGAAAGAGTAGAGCTGGAACGTCTTCAGCTCTTCTCTATGAGATTCTGGTCAGAGCTCAGAAGACCAGAAGACTAGTGGAAATCCTGCCAGTGAAGACTGGGTTTGGGAGGTTTCTGCTGGGCAGAAGGACGCTTTGTGTTCTGGGCTCCAGACGATGTGTGTTATAGCTTGGCAGAATGTTTGTCTGCATTTCGCTTGTGTCCACAGACTTTGCCTGAAACTGAGATTAAAGGCAGTAGACTAAGGCAAAAGAAATTTCCAGGCAGTCTAATGTTGGGGCACTGGCACGGCTGTTGTTGGGGACTTTTAGCCAGATTTACGTTGAGAATCAAGAACAAAGAGCCCAGCAGGATGATTTAAAATGTTGAGTTTGGCCAGAAAGGAAGCTCCTGTAAAGCTGTGGACTACAAAGATAGAGCTGAGGAGATCTCTATTGCTGAGAAGGAACAGAATAGAAAAGGTAGCCTGAGGACATCAAAGATGCTGCAAGTCTCCACCCTTTGCAGCCTCAAAACTGCAGAAGTGAAAGACTTTGCTTTGAGAAGAAAGCTGCAGAGCACCATGTTCCAGAATGGCAGCAGCGGCCATACTAGGTTGCAGGATGGCCGAGGCATAAAGAATCTGTTCCTCAGAATCAGGTTTAGTGTGCCCAACAATCCAAGCACTCAAACCCTACAACCAGGAGAGAGGAAAGTTTGGCTACTGCTCCAGGTGGCAGCAGACCTTGGCATCATCCATGTGGTGCTGGTTTTGGGTGCATACAGAATGCAGGAGTTCTGAAGTTAAGAAGGCTTCCACCTCGATTTCAGAAGCCTGGGAGGCCAGGCAGCGTGCCCCTGAGAAGGCAGTATATGAAGCTGTGAGTGTGAGGTGAAATGTGGAGACCTCAGAAGGTTGGAAAAGCCAGGAACAAGGATTATCTGCACAAAGCTGCAAGGAGGGAACAAAGTGGGCCCAAGAGAGAAGCCCTAAGAGCTTTAACCACTGGAAGTGCCATAGGGGCGGAGTCATACAAGCCCTTTGGAGCTCACAATGTGCCACAGACTGCTGCTAATGCTGCATATGAAACCACAGAACTTAATGGTTGCCCTGCTGGACTTTTGACTTGCTTTGGTCCCATTCTTTTTATTCCCATTTGTAATTTTTGGAATGAAAATGCTCATTTTGTGCCACTGAATGTTGGAAGTGTTTTAACTTTTCATTTGTACAAGGGCTTTGCAACTGAAGAGTGTGCCTTATATCTAGGAGGTGACTTGGTACTTGGACTTTTCAGCAGTGCTGAAACTGTTCAGACTTTGGCAGCTCTTGCAGATGAACTAAATGCCTTTTGCATAAAGGGTTGTGCATGAGTCTTTGAGGGGCAAAATGTTATGGTTCTACTGTAATACCTCTTTGTATCTTGCAATTGGTTTTAAAATGTCTGGTTGCCAAGTTGACAAGGGGCAGATTGTTATGGTTGATACACTGTATCAACTTGGAGACTCTAGGGGTTTGGCTAAGTGACTCAGCAGTTCTGCATCTGGAGTGAAAGGACAGGCCCTTACCCTTCTGGGATGTTGTCAATTGCGTCCACCTGAGAAGCTCAGCAGGGAACCAGGGTGCTTACTTTGTATTTATCCTAAGCCTATGCCAAGAGGAGGGCATGGAGACTGTGTGAGTACATGTCCCCTGGGTGGGGGTATCCTGTTTATAACATAAGGGAGGGAAAGAGGCTTGTTTGATCTGCCACTCCTCCCTTTGGTTCTTGTTGCTTTACTGTTCTGCTGCCATGAACCATTGCCCTCTGCCATGTGCCACTCTGCCTTGGAGCCAGGCAAGTATGGACTGAAACCTCCACAAACTGCAAGCTAAATAAACCTATCCTTCTTTCATTTTGGGCATTGGGTATTTTGTCTCAGCAAGGAGAGAAAAGTAACCAAGGCACTGTACCACTGAAATATATCCCAGCCATCTAACTTTCTTCTTTGTTGAAAGCATCTGCCATCTTCTAATAAACTGGACAACTTTTTAAAATATTGTCTTAATGTCTTTCTCCTCCCACTAGAAATAAATCCAAGAGAAAGATTTTGTCTTTTGGTCACCAATATGTCCAAGGCACAAAACAGCACCATGCATAGTAAATACTAAGTAAGTATAGGACGAACGCGTAATTACCTAGTCATACAAATGTAAAAACAAATATGACACAAGACAATTCTACTCACTACCTAATTGGACAATTTACATAAAATTGGACAATTTTATGTGGATGTGTAATCGTGAAAAATATGATACCCATGTTCTTAGAAAATCTGTTCATCTTTATCATTTTTATTTGCTTCAGTTTGTGTCTACTAAAAAATTTATTTTAGGGCCAGGGATATAGCAAGTGGCACAAGCACCTACCTAGCAAGCGCACGATCAGGAGTTTAATTTGTTACCCAAAATAAATAAATAAGTAAATAAATAATAAAAATTTTATTTTGACTTACTGAAAAATATCCCAATTTTATTTTGTTAACACTGTGCAAGAGAGAGAGAGGCTGTATATCCAGGAAGGAAAACTAACTAGTTTTAAAAATATTTATATATCAGGTCAAAATATTGATGTATCAGGTCAAATATATTAAAATGTATAAGATCTACTCTGTATTATTAAACAAAAGCAATTTTTAAAGCTTTACTTGCTTTATTACATGTACTGTAACAATTCAAACAAGAAGGCTAGCTCTTTTTTTTTTTTGTACTAGGAACTGAACTCTTTTTGTTGGTGCAATACCACAGATCAAACTCAGGACTTTGCACTTGCCAGGCAGTCGCTTATTCCACTGAGCTATATCCCCAGCCCAGGAATCAAACTCATGACCTCGCGCTTGCCAGGCAGGTACTGTGCTGCTGAGCTATATCCCCGGCCCAAGAAGGCTAACTCTTCATACAAAGTTTGAGAGATGACGTTCTATTTCAACTTTTCCTCATATTGCAAACGCTCACAGCCCCCTTACTAGACATTATCTGGAATGGGGAAACCTAGTCAAATATGAGAGGCCTGGCTTATTTTCAAAATAGATACGTTTGGTTAAAAACTGCCTAGTACTTGAAATTCTACCCACTTAGAACTTACTTGTGGTTTCATCAGTAACCAGACCATCCTGTTTCCTTTAAAAGCAGTTTACTATTACTATTAGTATCTCCTTTATTCAAGGATTAGAACCTAGACCATGTGATAGGGCCTCTACAACCCCTAAATAAGAGGCCTAATAGAGATGGAAGGGAAGAGCTTCCCCAAAGATGCTGCTTATTAGCCAATACCTCTGAATGCCGTTCTACACTTCCAGTGTCAGATCCAGATTGCTGCTCATTTATGTCATCCTCACCGTCTGACCCTGAATCCCGCTCATCCTGTACTGGGGTAGCACCACCATCATCTGCTTAAAAACAAAAACAATAGGTGAATCACAAACACACTGAATCAAGAATATCAGAGCAAAGGTTACGCTGACAAAGGATAAGTAACGATATTAATGTTTTGAACAAAACAATATTCATACAAATACCAGCAATTACTAACATAATGTGGCATATATGGCAGCAAAAATACTTCTTGGAGGAATGTGAAGCTTAAAAAAATCAGTAAAGCTGGGCATGGTGGTACAGGCCTATAATACCAAAATTCAGGAGGTTGAGGCAAAAGGACTGACATAAGTTCAAGGCCAGTCTGGGATACATAATGAGTTCAGGGCCATCTTGAACTACACAGAAAGACCCTCTCTCAAAAAAATAAAATCACTAAAATCCAAGTCAGTAACTTTTAAATAATAGCGTGCTACTCAATTATTTTAACTTTTATGCTAAAAACTGTCTTTTGCGGGGGATTGAGACAGGGTTTCGCTATGCAGTTCAGGCTCACCTTGAACTTGCTTATGTAGGCCAGACTGGCCTCAAATTCAGTGATCCTCCTGCCTCAGCCTCCCAAATTCTGGGATTACAGGCCTGTACCACCATGCCTGGCCTAAAAACACCTTTTCACAGCATTTTAAATTACATTGTTTTACGTGGGTCTTTCAGTTTACTGCTCAGTCCCTGGAGCCCAGAACACTGCCTAGCACATGATACACTGTTTATGTACGAAGGCCACAAGATCTCCTGTCTGGAATCAGTGAAAACTCATTAAAGCGCATACTGTATTACAAAATGAGCTGTAAATATGAATTGCTACCTAACTTTAACCAATGCTTTAAAAATATGAACTAAAACTGGGATTTACGGCAGTTTAAGGCTGTAGGAGGACTCAGTGAGCTATTAAATGAAAATATTTTACTTCAGTTTTCTGTTATCTCTTAACCTATACAATATATTACATATAATTATTCTTTAAAAAGTAACTTAAAAACAAATGAATTTCTAAAAACTTTTGAAAATATTACCAAAAAAAGCTTTAAGCAAAACAGCAGTACATGACTGAAAGGCACTTGCAGTCATTTTTATTTGCTGTCATAATAAGGAATAAAGGTGAACTCAAAGCAGTAACATCTTAAGGCTTAACCAATACTTAATTAAGCACTTCGATACTGAACACCCAAATGGAGCACGGACACAAAGGGAAAGCAAACAACCTGTTTGCCCGCACTAGGTGCTGTCCCATCCCGGGAGCCTGGCACAGTGCCAGCAGAGTGGGCCCCAATGTGTGTACTTGAATAAACTAGAAGAGCAAACTTCAGTAAGAAAGATCTCAAGGTGAAGGAAAAGCACAACCACCACCAATACGTGCCAGAGGTGCACCCTACCTCTAAGATATTTATGCAACAAAGTTGATGAATTTTCTCACTGTGGAGCCAGTACTGCGTAAGAAATTCAACTTGCCCCAACTCAAGTGAAAAGTCTGGGAAGGATCCCCGACCCCTAGTGAACATTTCTTTGGATTCTCGGTAAGTCAACTCCAAGGAAAGAAAAATCCCTCAACAGGAAACACCTCACCTTCCCTAGCACTCCGCACATAGGGAAGCTAGCACTCCGCACATAGGGAAGTGACTCCCTTATTTTAGAAAAACCTTCGCCGGTTCAGATGACCGCTTTCCCTCTCGCTTCCCTCTCCAAGGTTCCAAGTCCGAGACCGCAGCAGCTGCTCGCCTAGGCGCATCCCGCTCCGCCCGCAGTCCACTTCGGGAAACGTCCGAGGAGCGACCGCTGGGTCCCGGCCCTGTCCCCCGCCCCTAACCCACCTGACTGGTCGCCGCTGTAGTATTCGGAGTCCATGGCAGGCGGGCTCTCCGCGGGGAGTGTCCGCGCCCCGCGCCGCCCCCGTCACCTCCTTCTTGGTGGTGTGACCTCCGATGGCGCGGCTCAGTACTGCGAGGCTCTTGCCTAATCGGAGAGTTCGGAGAAAACGGAGAATAAAAAAAGAGCGGCTGCAAGATTAAAGGTTTCAACCGGAAAGCCCGCTCAGACAGGGCCACACGGAAAAGCCAGCAGGCGTGCGGGTCAACGATCTACTTCCCAGAAGTACCACTGGGCCCAAAATGGCGTCTACCCACGACCCTCAAAGGGATGCAGTGCGCAGGCGCTGGCGTGCGTCTAAACGACCAATGAGAAGACGCGACGGTAATAAGGCAAGGCCTGGCCGAAATGGGCACTACCGGCAAAACTGAGCTGCAGTTCCGCCTTTGGTTAAGTACCTTCCTTTGGCTGAGCCAGGTGTGTTTTCCGTAGAAAGGATGTTATCCGCTTATTTCTGCGCCTGCGCTTTCTTTGAAGCGCATTTGAGATACTGTTACGAAAAATGAAGACCCGCCAAAAGTATACCATACAATCATTCAAACTATCGTTCCCGTCCTGCAGCGAGGAGTTTGATTCCCGCCCCAGGTACCTGGGGAAAGTGGCCACTGGGCTTGATTACAGCCTGCGGCATTACGATGCATTACTATTGGAAGGCTCAAAAGCACTTCCTTACAAGGCATTTAACTTACCTTCTTTGTAAAATAATTTCCAAAGTAAGAATCCATTTGGTCAACAATGAGAAGGGCAGATCTTTGCCTCCAGAAATAGCCACTGATGAAACCTTGAGATTAACTTTGCACTTTACCCTGGAGAGCTCTACGATCCTGAAAACAGGATGATTTGGAAACCTCACTTGTTTGTGTTCCTGGATTGGCTCACTGTAAAGAACTATCCCTCTGCCTATGCCCTAGATAAAACATAACCCCCCCCATTTAATCTGTGACAAAACCAGTCAAAAGCCCTCTCCCCTTTTGTCTGAGTCTGTTGATAAGGCGAATCACATACAAATTCCCATTCATAATTTGAAGACTGATTTGCTGAGATTCGGATTCTTTGCCATTCTGAAACGAGCTCCACTCAGAGCTAAACATTTTCAGCTCACCTGACTGAAACTTCTGATTGCAAAATAATGCCAACTGTGAATCATCCCACCTTCCTCCCCTAAAAATGTCTAAGGCCAAAAAACTTGCCAAAACACATAACCATATCTGGGCTCTCACTCTATTGTAATAAACTGGATAAAATCCATTTTCTTACTTGTTCATTTTGTCTTAGTCAAGGAGAGCATTTTTGCCTTTTCATCAGAGGAAAGCCTGCGAGGGGTGTACACAAAGATCTTTAAGAAACTGTAAACTTGCACAAATAGGGTCCTTTGTTGCAACTACAGATATATGACCTCTTTGTAGGCAGTCAGAATGTCCTAGTGGTCCCAGTTCTGGACTCATGAGAAGGACACATGAAGGGAAAGAAGCGGAAGGGGCGATTTCTCTGGAAATTACCATTTTTTTTGTAAAAGAGTTGATGAGTGTTCCTTCTTTGGCACAGTACGAACAGCTTTGAAATCCAAGCTTCCCCCATTTCAGCTGTGGGAATGGCATTTCAGGCTGTCTTGAGCCTAGAAGAGCAAAGAACTACCAATGTGTGGAAGCAGAGGTAAAAAATTAAAATTTTTAGCTTTACATTTGACAGAAAAAAACCCAGGATCTAAACTCTCTTCTAAAGAGTGAATGAGTTCGTATCTGTGTGAATAGGGCAGAACAAATGGAGAAGTTGAGGAAGAAGGGAACCCAGTGCAAATCTTGCCTATAAGGACTCTTAGTTTCATCAGAGATATAAGACTAACAGACACAAACTGATTGGGTTATATAGACAATGCAATTGCAAGGACGTAATTAATGAACTTTAACATAAAAGTAACTGTCCTGATGTTTTGGAGAATGGAGAGATAAATGTTGATTGATCGTACAACAATGTGCTGAGGCTGCAAAGAAGCAGCAGATCTAGTGTTTATACCCAGGAAGCCAACAATTTAGTGAGACAGGACATCCCTTTCAAATAAATACAGATTGAGTTAGAGAAGCATGCTTCAAGAGAGTGCTTCAGAGCTCCTTTCCTCTAACAGACTGGTAGAAAACTTCTTGAGCAGCATAGATGTGCCTTTCTGGTCTTGAATGCCTTCTGTTTTGAGCTCTGACATCACCTCTCACTTAGGCCTCGCTCTATTCCCAGCACTACTGGCACACAGCAGTGATGGAGGTGAGGCATCCGGGAGGAGCCATCCCACAGTGATACTAAGGACAAAGAGGCCATCTTGTGGCACTTCAAAACTCTTCTCTCTTAACTGATAACCCAGAGATAGAGTTCTTAAGCCAGTTTAAAGTTTATTTGGCCAACCTCTTCAGACACTGTGACCTGCTGAATGTATCTAGGAGTGAGGGGTCAAATCATATAGTGATCATCCTGGCACCAGCAGGGCTACAGACTGGTATCCCACAACCCTAGGTTCTGGGTCCAGCTCTTGGCTCATTGAGCGGGGTATGCTAAGACAAGCTACCAGTTTTCTATGAGGCTCAGTTTTCCCAACGTCTTGGTTACTTTTCTATCATTCTTGAGACAAAATACCTGACACCCAACATTAAGGAAGGACAGGTTTATTTAGGGCACAGTTTGTGGCAGTTTCAGGCTATAATTAGCTGGCTCCAAGGCAGGGTAGCATGGCACAGGGGCAACACTTCAAGGCAGCAGAAGACAGCAAAAGCAGCAAGGGCAAAAAGAGGGGGCATTTAGCACTCACATAATCTCCATGCACTTTTGCACAGCCTAAGGATGTATACAAAGTAAGGACCCTGGCTCCCTGCTGAGTCACATAGTTACTCTTCTAAACTTCTCAAGTTGATACAATGAACATCATAGAGCAGGAAGGGCATGTCCTTTTCACCCCAGGACGTAGAACTGCTGAGTCACTTAGCCAAGCCTCTCCCTGCTCTTCAAGTTGACACAATGTATCAACCACAACACCCATGTAGCAAATAAAGGGACTGACTCAGATTTCAAGGCCTCTCAGCTTCATTATTCTAAGACAGAGGAGCCAAGTCTCCAAGTCTGGACTAGCTTTTTTGTTCTTGAACCAGTAGGGGGCCCTCCAAACAAGATTAAGTGCCCTCCAAAGCCTGCTGGTCTAGCTTTGCGCTCATTCTCAGCATCCTAATTTCGTAACTCCGCGGACCACAGCAGCAAGACTAGTCCCAGCACGTTTGTTTATAATTCTGAGAAATGGGAACCCACTGAAAAGCCAAGTTATAATGGATAATGAATAACAAATAAGTAAACATCAGTCCCATGGCACACCACATAGCTATGAACACAATGGAAGTGCACTTCTATCTACTTACATGGGTGTCCAGAAAGTAATGGTAAATGAAAAGAAAAGTAGCAGAATACTATAAATATATTAATTTTATTAATGCAAAAAACACCCAAACTGTAAGCAAACAAAAATTCAATCTAAGAATTCCTTAAAGGACTTTCTAACAATGTCTTAAAAGCCAGAAGCCATAACAGATTTAAAACTTTGACTACATAAAACTTAAAACTTTAAAAGACTAAAACATATGCATGTAAAAACAACACAATGGGCAATGTTGAAAAAATAATCAGGATATCTTAAAAAGAATTTTTGAAACTCATATCATAGACCAGTGATAGTGAACCTTGTAGAGCATTAAGTGATACAGTACCCTACTGCAGCACACGTGCCATAGGTTCACTACTACTGTTAGACCATTATCCTTATTGAATATAGAACCCCTAGAAATCAGTTAGAAAACTAATAACTCAAAAATGGGCAAAGGATATGACAGTTCACAGAAAAGAGTTCTAATATACTTGAAAGGCATTGATTTTAAAATTAAAGAAAATCATATTAAAATCACATTGAGATAATACAGTCTATCAAAAATGTATACTCAAGAAAAGAAAAAACTTGTCTACATAGTTTAATACTAAACTAACTTATTGAGACATTATGAGATTAATACAAGTTACCTTTGGCCTCTACAACTATAAGAGATGCACAAAGCGGTGGCCGTTAGCTTCCAAACGTATATTATTTATTTGAATGTGTGTACATTTTCTGAGCAAACTGTACAGGGTGACAAGTACAGAGTTTGCCCAAAAAAATGTACACAGACTTCAGCCGCTCAGTCAGACTTCGCTGGTGAAGCCATGGGAAAGAAAGGCCTCCCATCAAATGATGGTGGGAATATATTGCTCTAGTTCACCATAGAAAGAAACTTGAAAATATTTATTTTAAAAAACCCGCAAATGGCCAGATATGGTGGTGGTGCATCCTTGTAATCCTATCACTGTGGAGGATGAGGCAAGAGGTTCATGAGTTTGAGGCCAGCCTAGGGTACATAGAGCTCAAGGCTAGCATGAACTGTCCAGCAAGACTCTGTCTCAAAACAAATAAATTACAGATGCGTACAACTCAGCAATTTTATGCCAGCAAATGTACATGTATACTTGACCACATGCAAAATTACGTACCTACAAAATTATTTATTATAGCACTATTTGTAAAGCAAAGATTGAAAATAATTTAAATGTCCAAACAAGAATAATCACAAAATTATGTTAAATTCATATAATGGAGTGTTATGTAGCTGGAACAAAAATGAGGAGGTTGTTTCATATATTGTTTTGAAAAGATTTCTAAACCATGTAGGGTGAAAAATATAAAATGTAGAACAGTGTTATACTATACCATCTGTTGTAAAAAAGAGATGTTATAATTTGGACTTAATTGTTCCCCAAAGCCCTGTATGCTAAAGGCTTGGTTGCCAGTCTGTGGCACCACTGGGAGATGGTGGAACTTTTAAGAGGCGGGGCCAGAGGGAGGAAGTTAGATCACTGGGGGTGTGCACTTGAATAGGTATTGGGTCCCTGGCCTCTTCCTCTCACTCTGCTTTTTGTGCCAGCTTGAAGTTAACAGATTTGTCTGCCATGCACTTCTGCCAAGATGCACTATGCCTACAAGCCCAAAGTAACATGACTGAGCAACCATTAACTGAAGCTTCTGAAACTGTGAAGCAAAATAAGTATTCTCCTTTAAGTTGCTTGTCCTTAGATATTTTGTCGCAGTGACAGAAAGCAGATTAACATAGGAGGGGATTGTATATATTTATTGTCACTCATAGCTGTGTCTTAAATTTGAAAATTATATAAAAACAATATTGATTATTAGAGAAAGGGCAAAAGAGACAAAAGAGTAAGAAGCCTTTAATTTCTTTATACCAGTAATACTTTACCCCAAGTAACATCTTCTGTTTGGTTCTATTTAATTTTGTTATTATGATAGTTAATTTTCGCTGTGAACTTGACTGGACTAGAGAATGCCTAGGAACCTGTGAAGCTTTGCTTCGGTGTGTTGGTAAGAGGGTCTCCAGAGAAGATCAGTACAGGTGGCTGAGGGGACTAGGTATGGAATGATGCCTTCACTAGGGTAAGCACCGTCCAGTTGGCCGGGGTCCAAGAGAATGAGCACAGAAGATGAACTGGTCTCCCCTCTGACAGTTGGGGTGGAAGTTTCCCGCTCCCTTCAACATCAGAACTCTAGGATCTCCAGCTTTGGCCTCCAGAACTAATATCATCAGCCCCTCTGGGCTCCCAGGCTTTGCGTTTTAGACTGAGAATTTTACTGTCATCTTCCCCAGCTGAGATCTTTGGACTTAGACTGAGACCCTGCTACCATCTCAGGATCTCAAACTTGCAGCATTGGCAGCCTCTGTAATCTTGTGATCCAGCTTTAGTGTGAATCCCCTGCCATCTATCTCATCCATCTGTCTGCCTGCCTATCTATCTATTTATCTATCTAGCTATCATCTATCTAATCTATCACCTATGTATCATCTACCTATGCATCCATCATCCATCCTACTGGTTCTCTATTCTTTTTTCTTTTTGAGACAGAGTCTCACTATGCAGTTCAGGCTGGCCTTAAACTCACAGCAATCCTCCTACCTCAGCCTCCCAAGTACTGGGATTATAGGCATGTGCTTCCATGCCCAACTACTAGTTCTCTCTTTACAGAACTCTAATAAAGTCATAGCATACCACATTAACTCCACAGCTGCCCACAGTTAAACTTTAGAAGTGGCAGTCTTCAGTTACCTGAAGCATGGAAGCCTCCCATGGCCAGGATGAGAGTACATCTCCTAGCTCAGACTGTAAGCAACAATAGCTTTGTGTTCTCTGGTCTTGTCTGAGACAGAAAATATGGATAGGTGCCCAATCTAAGAAGCCCTGTTCCTATACATACTTAAGTACATGTGTATGTCTATATGGGTAGATAATTATTCAAGTTACAAAAAGATTCTTTGTTTTTGTTTCCTTTTACTTTAGTTTTGGTTGGTGATAAGCACCACATCACTAAGCATAGGAGCAGAGACCATAAGTATGTTATGCAAGGATTGTGATAGCCAGCTTTGTGCTGTAGTACCAAAATACTTGAAAATATCAATTTAAAAGGAGGAAGAATTTTATTTTGGATTCAGTCCATGGTAAGCTGGTTCAATTACTTTTAGGACTGTGGTGAGGAAGAAATATGCGCCTGGTGGCACATGCCTGTAACCCCAGCAATCAGGAGGCTGAGGCAGCCTGGGCGAATAGTGAGTTCAAGGCCAGCCTGAATTACATAGTGAGACCCTGTCTCAAGAATAAATGAAACAACAATAACAACAAAAGGAAAAATTATGACACCAAAGCACGGCAGAGGAAAGCTGCTCACCTCATGGCAGCCAGCAGACAGAGAGAGGCAGGTGGTGGGGAGCCAGAGCCACAGCCACAGCCAGACAGAGGGACAGGGGAGAGGAGAGAGGCGAATAGCCAGAGGGAAAAGAGCAGTGACCCCAGTGACCTCCAGCAGGGTCCTGCCTCCTACTAGTCCATTCTGCTGTGAGCTCATCATAGATCGATTGATGAGGTCAGCACCTTCATGATCCAGACACTTTTAGCCCCCACCTCTGAACAGAGATGTATTAGGGATTAAGTCCTCAATATTGTACATGAGTTTTTGGGGAACACTATTTATTTATTAGATTTTTGGAGAAAGGGTCTCATTATGTACTGCAGGCTGGGCTTGAACTCACCGTGTAGCCCAAGCTGGTCTCAAACTCAGGGCAATCCTCCTAACTCAGCCTGCCTGGTGCTGGAATCACGGGCATGTGCTGCAGCACCTGGCTAGCACTTCCTATTTAAACCATTATGTAGATTAGGGTTTGGGACCATATTTGAACCTTGTGGTGTCCACAGCTTTTTTTTCTAAACTATTATTTACTGTGAATATATATACATATATATATTTGCTGAATTTACTCTTTGAACTATTTTAAGTATACGATTACACATCCTTCATTGCATTCACAGTATTGTGTCATCATCACCACTATCTGTTTTCAAAGATTTATACTGGCTGTAAACAGAAACTCTATTTCCATTAAATAACACAGTCCTTTCTCTTTTTGCCATAGGTAGCTCATAGCCCTAGGTAACTTTTATTTTGCTTTCTTTCTCAATGCCTTTGCCTATTGTAGGTATTTCTTGTAAGTGGAACCATGTAATATTTGTTCTTTTGTGACTGACTTATTTCACATAGCATGTTTTCAGGGTTCTTCCACATCCAAGTATCTATCAGGGTTTCCTTCATTTTTGTGATTTATATGCATCCATTAGATGCATATAAATACTTTGCTTATTCATTCATCTGTTGACAGACAGTTGGATAATATATGTCTTTTGACTCCTGTGACTAATGGTGCTATGAACAGCAGAACATCAGGATATAAAAATTAATATACAAAAATCTGTTGTACTTCTGTATACTAATAATCACGAACAATCTGCTCAGGAAAGAATGAAAACAATCCCATTTACAATCATGTCAAAAATAATACTAAGGAAATTTAACCAAGGGAATGTGCAAGACCTGTGCACTGAAAACCACAAAACTTCTAAAAGAAATGAAAAAAAGATATAAACAAAATACACCCTGTGCTCATGGGTTGGAGGATGTATATTATTAAGATAGCACTACAGCCAAAGAGACCTACAGTTTCACTACATTCTTGTCTAACTCGTAATGGCATCTTTTTACAGGAACAGGAAAACTCACGGTGAAATTCGTGTGTAAATTCAAGGAGCTTCTGAATAGTTAGAACAACCTTGAATAAAAACAATATTGGAAGGGCCAGGTATATAGCTCAGTGGCACAGCACCTGCCTGGCAAGCACAAGGTCCTGAGTACGATTCCTAGTACTAAAAATAAAAGAAAGAAAAGAAGAAAGAACTATATTTGTGGATTCATACTGCCTGATTTCATATTTTACTAATGAAAAACTGTGTGTTTGAGCCAGGCACAGTGGCACATGCCTGTAATCCCAGCACGTGGTAGGCTGCGATAGAAAGACCCTTGTGAGTTTGAGGCCAGCCTCGGCTATGAAATGAGTTCAAGATCAGCCTGAACTGCATAGTGAGACTGTCTTAAAAAAGAAAAGAAAAGAAAAAGTGTGTGTTTGTATGAAGGCAGACATTTAAACCAATAGGATAGAATTAAGAGCCCTGAAATAAATCCCCACATATATAAACAATTGATTTTTGAGGAAGGTGGCAATACTATTTGATGAGGGAAAGAGCAGTTATATCAACAAATGATGCCGGGAAAACCGAATCTCCACTTGGAAAAGAATCAACTTGGACCCTAATACTTGTATATATAAATATTAACTAAAAAGTGATTAAACACCTAAATTTTGGAGTAGAAATTATGTTATGGTTGGTGTCTAGATGTCCCCCCGAAAGCCTCATGCTGTCGTGGGGTGGACTTGTACAGTTTGTGATCGATTCGTGGTCCAATGCTGGGATTAATGGTGTGAGTGCTGCACCCGTCCTGGGGCAGAGAGTCTGCATACAATGTGAGGGAAAGAGACTTGTTCCCGCTCTCTCTTCCCTTTTTGCTTTTGTTGCTTTTGCTGTCTTCCGCTGCCATGGACAGTTGCCCTCTGCCACACCACCTTGCCTTAGCCAGCTGATTACGGCCTGAAACCCCTACAAACTGTGAGCTAAATAAACCTTTCCTTCTTTACTTTTACGTGTGTATTTTTTCTCAGGAATGAAAGAAAAGTAACCAAGACAAACTATAAAACTCTAAGAAGAAAATATAGGTGTGTATCTGTATGATCCTGAAATTTGCAATCTCTTCTCTTCTCTCCTCTCCTCTCTCCTCCCCTCT